>JAHKKF010534501.1:85177-96011 GCA_019740295.1 Labeo calbasu
TGAAATCGTGATCGCATCCTACGTAGAACATAGATTTGCCAATAAATCAGCTTGGCACGAGAGTAGGGATGCACCGGAATTGAAAATCTGGGCTGAAACCAAAACAGAAAATTATGGATGCCCTTGGCCGAAAACCGAAACCTAAACCGAAAATGCCATTTTCTGTCGATAATTTTCGATAACCTGTTACTTACCACAGGTGTGTCTAAATACAAATTACAGGAGCATCACATGCTTGAAAAGCAATTATTTCTTACAATGTTGACAGGGTGCCAATAATTTTGTCCAGTCCATTTTTGGGTTGTGTGTGAAATTTTTTCTCCGTTTTTTTGTGTAGTTGCAGTGCCAACAAAAACAATAAGCATGTGAATACCAAAACATTTGCAATTGGAACCATTTTCTGAAAGAAGTGTTGCATTTTCTGACAGAATTGCAAGGGTGCCAATGTTTTTGGCCATGACTGTAAGAGCACAGGATTTATACCAGCAGAAATAGCTCTTGGGCGTTAGTGCAAAAAACCTATGGAAAGAGTTTAACACCCTGACCCCAACAGTCTGTTTATCCCACACTCATCAGCCTGGTGAAGGAAATTGTAGAGCGAGCACAAGCCAAGAAGCACCGATACTATGACCAGCATCGCAAACAGACTTGATTCCAGGTCAGAGATTTACAGTAGTCAACATTTAAAGTGGACCAAAACCTTTCATCAAAGTTGTGCTAAAACCAAAACATTCTGTTCTGGCTCTAGGGCGACTCTCATCAACTTTTCTGATCCACTTCAAATGAGTCAAATAACCTTCACAAAGGTCAGGTCACGTTAATTACACTGTCCGATCCAACCAACGTCGATACCCGTCACGTACACAGATTTATCAGGGTTATGACACATCTTCCGCTCATCGGGCAGGGGCGGAGGAAGATAAGTTGTTTGGATAGGAGGAAGCATGCCTTTTTCTCATGATATTATCAATGTACAGAGTCCAGATTGAGAAACTTTTGTTTCAAGCTCAAAGGAAGTGTTTTTCTGTTTAGTTTGTTCATGTATTTTCTCAGTTGACTTTACATGTAAATTGTAATTTGTTTCTCATGTTTGCTCTGTTGAATGTGTTTGTTAGTAAGCCAACACTAAGTTCGTATATGCTATTTCAGAAGGACTTTTTAGAAGGAATTTTGAAGGTATTTATTCTCTTGGTGGATTGTTCGGGATGGTGGATGGTTATGGTTTGTGCTTCTCATTGGACAATGGTCAGACAGGGTTTTTTCTTTTCAACCTTTATTCTCACCTGTTTGGTACGTTGTTTGCATTTATGCCAACTGGGCCCATTCAGGCAGATTTGTGAGACCGCTGATGTTTATTGCTGTGTTTTTTATTAGCTGCCGATATTTTCCATATAAATTCTGCTGTCAGAATACCGCTCATCCCTCAAGCACACCCACAAGGAATGCAATTTAAACAAACGCTTTTAGTTATAAGTTTGAAATTATCCAGAAACAGACTTGTTTGCCTTTGTAACACTCAAACAAGCCAAAACTGCTACGTTACACAGAACAAGCGTTCACGTGACTTACTTCAGCCGCGCCGGCGGACCCGTTCACCACCTCAAAGATCCCCGTCTCTTCCAGCGACACCTGCACACACACACACACACACACACACACACTACAGTAAATCCCAGCAAAACACATCCAATCCCATGCAGTGGAACGACACTTCAGACACGAAAACACAAACAACACATTAGGAAGCTTTTTAGACCTTGAGATCTCTCAGTCTGGTCTTGGCGAGGGTGACGTACTCTTGCAGCAGAGAACGATACTTTCCTCCGACGTACGGCGGATGCATGACATGAACCTAAGGAACAAGAGGAGGAAAGAAAGAAAGCACGAAAGGAGTTCGGTCCAAACGGCATCTAAATCAGTGAGGACAACAATGATTTATAAACTTCATACGCTAAGTGACACTGCACGATTTGTGAATAACTGGTATTGGGTTGCACTTAGATTGCACTGGGTGTGTCTGACCTTTAGATACTGCGGTGGTTCATAAGGAACGAGATCTGACAGGAACTTCAGGAGAAACGCTGTGGACTTCTTGCTTTTAGCATGATAGCTGCTGGAGCCACCGAACGACAACTGACAAAGCAAATCACCGCCAACAGATTAAACGCCACAGATTTTAAAAAACGACATTTGAAATTCTCAAATTCAGGTCAAAGCTAATCAAGGGTTTAATACGGAGACAAATCACAGACTTTAAACCAATCACTGTACGAGGGGAAGACAGCGGGACCCTCGAGAGACGCCTGACGGGCCAACAGGAACGACGTGATCATCTTCTCCACGTCGTAACCGTCGAACGCTGACCTCAGCAGTCCGGACAGCAGATCTGAACACACAGAGACGGACGCTGCGTGACGTGTAATCACCCCTCGGTGTTCCTTCATCAGAAACTGAAGAGCAATGGCGTGTACCTGCGAGGCAGCTCTGAGTCTGAGAGTGATAGATCAGCAAATGAGACAGACACGACAGAATGTGACGCCAGTTCACCTCGTGCGTCTCTAAGACCCGCTGCAGCTGATCCAACACACGCTCCACGCTGAACACGAGACACATCTGACACACACACACACACACAAGACACGAGACGCAGCCGTTACTCTGGGCCTGATGAAGACTTCTCTCTCTTTTCAAAACAAGAAACAGTTATTGACAGAAATCATTGTCCATCCATGATAATATTTCATAAGGCAGGAGTTATGATCGAACAGGCGGGTCCTTGATGATCTTATTGACAAAGAGAAGTGCCTTTATGTAAACATTTGGATGAATCAGACAATGTGTGTCAGTCACTTACCTTACAGAAAAGAGCCGTCAGTAATGCAGGGGTTTTAGCAAAGCTCCATTCACTCTGTATAGCGATGACATCTGACACTACACAAAACACAATTACAAGCAATCACACACAGTTCAAGCTGCTGCAAAGATACAAACAGAAAAGAGGTTCCCGACATCCTGTCAGTCTGTGCTTTAGTTAGGTTTAGGTTTCTTTGCCTATAGGTGCCAACAAGTGACTGTGTTTATATGTAAGTCACTGAAGCAGTCGCTCAAATTTGTTTAAAATCTACTGGAACATTGTTCATTGGTGCAGCAAAAACAGACGTCTCGTTTACTTCGTTCATTGAGTAGTAGTCTAAAAGCAATATCACACTCACTGTCATGCTGACATACAGGAAGTCTGAACAGCAGCACTCAAATACAGAGCGACCGAATGTCAGACGGCCAACACACTACAAACGTCTCCTTGTGTTTCTAAAACTCATACTGCACCAGCAAACTAGTTTATGTGCACTTTCACTTATTTATTGCCAACATGACGTTATCAGCCCTTCGCGAATGCAGAACATGAAGGGAAATGAATCTGGAATCCGACAGAAGTCTCACCTTTGTAAACGGGTCCGTGCGTAAGAACGCGCATGAGCGAGTGCGTGAAGAAGCGCTGCAACGTGTCTTCAGTAACACAGTCACCGTCAAACAGCGACACGTCAAACACCTGAACCCTAATAACAACAAACATGACCATCCATGTGACAATCCCTGTCCAGAACACATCCTGTTCTCTCTCTGAATAATGTAAGAGTTACTCCATGTCAGCTTCACCACAACTTCCCAGAACGGATTACTGATTTTCAGGAATGAAATATTAATGCATCTGAAAGCAGAATTCTGAAATGTCACACAACTTTGAAGCAGATTTAGATTTTGCTTATTAGGTTTATCATTAATCACATTTTTATTTCTAGCTTCTTAATGAAGACATTTACTTTTCTGTTAAATAATTTTAAATCCTGGAAAACTAGTTTTTTGAAACTATAAACTTCAAATAAACAAATAATGAACGCTCTCGTTCACCAGTCTGCTCCCCACTATGATCTGCTCACATGCTCTGATAATAACAGCTTTGTAGGACTTGCTCATTGTGTGGACAATTAGTCAAAAAAAACCCCCAAAAAGTCACATCTGATTCTGTCGCACACACTCAATACAAATAATATACTGATATTTAATATAAATGAAATTTTCTGTCCAGTTTTATGGAGTTACTTTCAAAAAAAAGTGTGGTTATTTTAGTGGCTTGTGTTTTTTTTAAATTCAAGATCATTAAAATTATCAAGTTAAATGAAAAAGTCGTACAAAACCACTTTATATCATTTAATAATTACTGCAAAGCATTTTTGGTTTCAGTTTTTGGCCCAGAATTTCAGCGCATCCCTAATTAACATGTACAGCGGGTAAAATAAGTATTGAACACGTCACCATTTTTCTCAGTAAATATATGTGTTTTTACTAAAAAGGTGCTGTTAACTTGAAATTTTCACCAGATGTCAGTAACAACCCATGTACATACAAAGAAAACAAAACAAATAAGTTCATAAATTAAGTTATGTGTAATAAAATGGAATGACACGGGGGAAAGTATCGAACACATGAAGAAAGGGAGGAGCAAAAGGGCACAGAAAGCAGAGACACCAGCTGAAATCTGTCAGGGATTAGAAAGCAATCCTGCCCCTTGTCAGTGGAAATTAATATTAGCTGGTTCAGTCCCAACACCTACAGTATCAGGATGATGACGATGAAACAAGGGTGGACATTTCAGCAAAACAATGATCCCAAACACAGCCAAGGAAACTCTCAATGGGTTTCAGAAAAACTGGAATGACCCAGCCCATCACCTGACCTCAATCCAACAGAAAATAAAAACTAAAGATCAGAGTTTCAAGATTTGAAGACCATGTGTAAGAATGGGCTAAATTCACACCTAAGCAATGCATGCGGCTAGTTTCTCCATACAGGAGACGTCTTGAAGCCGTCATTACCAACGAAGGCTTTTGTACAAAGTATTACATAAATTTCAGTAGTTCAATATTTTTTCTCCGTGTCATTCCATTTTATTACACACAACTTAATTTATGAACTTATTTGTTTGGTTTTGTTTGTATGTGTGGATTACACAGGCTGTTACAGACATCTGGTGAAAATTTCATGTCAACCGACAACAACTTCAGAAATACATTTACTGGGAAAAATGGTTTACGTGCTATATCATCAGGTACCAAAAAAAAAAAGAAAGAAAGAAAATCGGAGCGATGTCCTCCAAACCTCTGATCTCATGCTTTCATTCAACTATTCTTCACTAAGTTACCAGAAGTCAGCGGCTGTCGTCTCTGTGCCTGTATCACTCAGTGAGTCCAGCAGCCCTGAAGATCAAACACAAAACACATTACTCTATAATAATCTAACACATTCAAAATCATTATTTAAAAAAATGTCATTTTTTTAAATCGACTATTTAATGAAGAACGTAACCCAGTACGTGTCACTCCCCGATATTCTGCCGTAAACCACAGACTTACATGAAATCATGGAGTCCAGAATCGCACAGCACGTCTGAGAGAGTTTATGACCCGAGTCTTCAAACGCCCTCCGCACCAGAACACACACCACAGCTACAACGCAACCGACACGAACACGGTACAGAAACACAACCTCATCAACGCACACACACACACACACACACACACACACACACGAGCACGAGACACAGCTGCACTTTCACAGCTCTCAGTTTTTATCATAAACTGAACCGAACACATCACACACTGGACGTGTGGATGATAAGGTGAGTTTCTATAGGTCATTACTTGAACACAAGGACCACATCTACATGTAGTGAACAATAAAAGAACTTAGTATTTTTTTCTTTTACTTCATTTTAATCATTTATCATCACCCTGTGTTGTTTCTTTTTGCCCTTTTATTAATTTCCGAATCTTGCTTTACACTATTTTCATTTGGAATTGTTACTTTGTATATTTATATGCGAGTGTAATATCATAAAGTAAACTATCAAAAAATAATCAAACAAAGCATGCTAAAGTGACAGATGTGAGGCAGAGAGGATCATTTCTTACTGGAGAGAATCTGATGTCGCATCTGCCGGTCGTCCGCTGACAGTTTCACGGACGCACATAAAGCTTTGAGCTGACGGGTGATCCACGCGCTCACGGCTGCATCTCTGATCATCACATCACAAACATCACATGATCAATATGCGGCAGCTGCTCTGATCATCGCATCTCTCCTGTATGTCGTGTCATGACTGCGATACCTTTCCAGCATGAAGTCCAGCGTGAGGATGTTGTGAGCGTGTAGATGATAAATCACCTCCAGCACGGGCTGTGTGCACATCAAAACAAACAACTCTTCACTGCCGTCCCACTCACACACACACACACACACACACAGGCCTGTATCAGAGTAAAGCTGAGGAAAATCTGATGAGGTAATAGTATCTCATAACATGGAGTTAATGTCATTATATTGAGGGGAAAAACTCCTGGATTCATGGATGTATGGTAAAGAGAAATGCTTTGGACACATGCTGCCGTACCTTTCAGTGACAGTGCACAGCGTCCAATGGATTACTCACAGTGAGTTTTTTAATCGGGATCAAATCCTGATCCACACACACTTACACACCTGAAGCTTCCAGTATTCCTGCCAGAGGAGCTCCGGTCCCAGCACTCCAGCAGACACCAGCGCTTGAGCCGACTTCAGTAACGCACACACATCGGTCTGTTAATAAAACACACGCACTGAATGTGTGAACACGTCCATCGGACCGTAAGAACTATATCAGCTGTGTCGGCACGTGACGTACTCTCCGTTTAGCGTCCAGTAACGCTTGTTCTGTGTTTGCGTCTGTCTGTGTGATCAGATCCTCGATGTTTTCCAGCAAAATTCTGGCTGACAGCAGCCCGACCGGAACCCCCGTCTGCTCCGATCGCCTCCGCAGCTCACTCTCTGATCAACAACAACACAACACACACTCCAGCATAATCACATCAAGACAAGCAGTTCAACAAAAACAGGCAATGATTCCCACATATACATGTTCATGGAAAACACATGTTCGCAGAATTAAAAAACCTGCTGATTCCACCTCATTAGTCTTTCATAACGTAGCAGTCGCGTCTCACCCAGAACAGACGTCTGAACGGCCGTGTTGCGCTCCAGCCCTTCATATCCGTCACAGCTGATGCTTCTTATTTTCTCATGTGACTGTGAAGACAGGATAAAGGTAATCAATGTAGGATCTGTAAACGTCACTACACTTTGACAATTATGATTTGTTAAAAAAAAACACAAAAAAAAACACATAAATATTTGTGTTTATTACTATTAAATAATATTTTTTTAAGAATGTGCAAAATTGCTGTTATTCTATCTGTCTTGTGTGTGAATTTTTAAGTTACTTCCTGTTTGGTGTCTATATATATTTTTTATATATATGTATCAAAGCTGTTTGGAGTGGGGATAATCAGCGGTGACGTCACAGTCAGGTTGTATTGTGCTGTACAGAGCAGCCTGAAGTGAACATATAAAGTATTCTTGCTCCTCCGGTCAATATCAAGGGGTCGATGGCTTGTCCATACGAACTTCCCCATCCACATCACTAAGTTGTACGCACTTCAAAACAGCGGTGGGGATTCCCTCGAGGGGAAGTTCTTAGGGAAGTTCACGAGTGTGTGTCTAAAAGTGAAGCGGAACGCAGCTCTAGGGCTTAATGCACGTTACGCACAAAACACACCTATGACTCATTAAGAGAATAGGGACAACCCTTTTAGACCATGCACCAGGCACGCCGACCATTTCTTTCCCATCCTTAAAATAGCAAAAGTGGATTCGGACACGCCCCGAGTGCACCCGCGCCGTGTGCTTTGGACCACGCGCTTAGATCGTTAAAATAGGGTCCCTAGTCAGTTTGTCAGTCCCACCAGGATTTCACTTTTTTTTTTTTTTTTTTTTATATGAAACAGTAGCTGCGTCTCAATTCGTAGGCTACATCCTTCGAAATGCGTATTTGAAGGCCGACTGCGTCACGATGACGCGCCGAAGGCTGTCCCGATTTGGAGGCCGGGTCCTACAAAGGCTGCATTCGAAGGCCGACCGCGTCACCGCGGTGCGGCGAACGCTGCCGCAAATCGAACGCGACTTCAAATGCACCCTCCGTTTTGTCGGCAAATGAAGGATACACCACAAGGATCCTTCGCAGCCTACCCTATCCCAGAATTCATGGCGTGCCGGTGACAACGAGACTTTTCTTCAAACAAAACAGATGGTTCTGTGGCAGCCGATGAATACACTTATAAATGTAAGTACTGTGTTTTAATGTACTCAAATAACTAGTGAAACAAATGTTAAAAGTAAGTAGATAAGTTTTTCACTTGTATTTCTATATTATTTCATTTTTAAATTTAGATTTATTTTGTAGTGCTGTCATGCAAGATAGTCCACAGTTGTTTTAGGCAAGCGCGACGATCCAGAAATATGATTTCTGGAGTATTTTGTGCACAAGTCTTTCTGTGTCATGTTTTCTAACCAAGACTGCAGCCCTGTCTTAATAGTCTTTATTTTTGTTTCTTTTAGAACAGTTTTGGAGAAAATGGAGCTGCTGGGAAAATGAAATGAAGTTGTTCTGTACATCACTTTTGATATTGACAAGTTATTTGTAAATGAAGCAAAGTTGTTTCTGTGCATTGTTTCATTTTTGCATTAGAAGTTGAAACTTGTAAATAAAAAAAAAGAATTAGTTCTGGAAATTGTTTAAAGTTTTTTTAATGGAAACTGAGCTTTATGAAAAATTAATAAACGCAGTTTTGCCGTTGTAGTGTGGACTGTGAAAACGACGATGTATGTTTAGTCACACGATGCATTTTGCACCAACAGACGTCCATGATTATGCCTGCGCCTGTTATGTGCTACTGACTTTTACACTGTTCAGGGTGTAAACTAAATGTGGTCCACATAAATGTATCTGGGCCAGTTTTGGCAAAGATATGGTTTAGTAAGCACTGGCTAATGTAGGCAAGAGCCTGAAGTTGCCCACATATATAAATAACAAATACTGTCCAAATAATAAATTACAATTTGGGCCACTTTGGCAAATATACTTTTGGCACAGTCAGTATTGGCTAATCAGTGTGTAAGTCTAACTTGTCCCACATTTGACATGGCAAGTATGTCCCATGTATTATAAAACAGATGAGAGCCACGTCTGGTTTGACATGAAATTGTAAATATGGCCTCATAGAATTTGGCTACTTTTAACAGGATCATCGGATGCAACAGAGTTAACTGAAGCAGGGTGATCTGGATACGAGTCTTAAGACCATGATGAGACACAGCTATTTATTTTTCGAAACGTGCTTTTAATGGCAGTTTGTACATACATATATATGTGTGTGTGTGTGTACTGTGCAGCATAATAACAGAAGTGTACTATAATAATAGCTAACTGTCACGGTTTCTGTTGATTTGGACTTTGTTATCCTTTTGCACCGATTTCCTTGTTGTGTTGATTGTATTTTTCTGTTCAGGTGTGTCTAGTTATTTATCCCTGTCTGGTCTGAGTACTTATGTTCCTGTACGTTCACATGGGGTTTGTCTGGTTTTACGTCTACGTGTCTTGAATGTTGTTGTGCTACATTGTTTTGGATTGACCTTTGTTGGATGAAAAATGATAAATAACCTTTCACCTTCATTGTGCGCTCTTTAACGGTGTGTAGCCGTGACACAGAGTCTGAGTGAGAAGCATTTAGGTTCAAACTTATGAAGAACTCTTCTTAAAGTCTTGGAATGTGTCTTTGAATATTTATCTGTGACATCTGAATTGCTGCTTGTGTAACACTTGATTTTACCAAGTAGGACACATTTCTGGAACTTTTAGGGAGGACATTTTGTTTTTCCAAATTTCTCTTCACATTATGTTGAGCAGTGTTGATGCACAACTCGCGTAAAGGGCTTAGTGTAGCCCAGATAATGTATATTTACGGTTTCTTTGGTTCATTTTAGCTACAACGTGTCTGCGCAGTGGCCTGCTTGTGAACCGCTGCCAAAATGCCACCATCCCATGCTGCATGTGGCCACATGAGGACTGTGGAGGAAGATCAGGGTTAGAATAAAAATCAACTGTTGCCCACATTAGGGCCAGTTCTGGTTTATTGCATTTATTTATTTACTTTCATGACTGACATTGGGCCTTCCTATGGCTTGCTTGTGGCCCAAATCTGGCAAACAGGAGCGAACCGCCCAAGTGCCGTCATTCCATGCGGTATGTGGGCCAGATGAAGGTGTGGGCCTGATCTGTGCCTCAGGAATTTTGCTATCTGGGAGTCCCAAGTCTGACGAGTAAACTAAAACCATTACTAGCCAAAGTGTGTGTAGAGGGTTGCAGATGACCGGACTGTTCACATGAGTAGGGCTGTGCAATTTTCCAGATTTTATTGATTATTCTGAATGAAAGTTTTAACACAACTTCATTTTTTTTTTATCAAGATGTCAGGGTTTTAAATGAAAAAAATATTAGCAAATGTTACAATTAGACATGTTGAAAGAAAAAATATGAAAGCAAACGGATACAATGGGTGCTTAAGCACTGGGTGCTCGGGCCCTAATGATCAGACGGCACGACGGCGCCCCGGATCAGCTGTTCACGTGTGAGCGCGCTCTAATGGAGGGTAACGTAACGGTCTGACACACATCAACACTGTCTAGTTCCTTCGGTGATCTGGAAATGGTTCAGATTTGTGAGGTCAGACGTTGAAAATTTGGAATTTATATGACATAGTAACACTCCATTTGCAACATCATCTAAAGTTAATTGCTAGTTAAACAGCACCTACTATGCCCCTTTTCACAAGATGTAATATTGGCCTTGGGTGACCCCAGAATGTGTCTGAAGTTTCAGCTCAAAATACCCCACAGATTTATTATA
>JAHKKF010534505.1:2515-22396 GCA_019740295.1 Labeo calbasu
GCATCAAGGCACGTCCGAATTCTAATTCTGCTTCACTTCCTGTCTCCGGAGGTACCTTCTTCTGATGGAATTTTGAAGGCAGCATAGATGTATCCTTCACTGCCTTCGATTTCCCACAATCCCGTGCGTGTGCATCATATAGGCTATATAAATAAAGATATTCTGGTGAAATTAGACTTGTTACTTTATATAATAGATGAGATCTTGACCATGATATACTTTATGAATCGTAATAGTGTAAAAAGCCTAATAAATAATATCATTTGTAATAATAGTATTTAATAAAATGTTAAAAGGGTTCAAATAAGTAGTGAATAAGAATAATATTTACAATATACTACCAATAATAACGAAACAGCCACTAATAACAATGACCTGTTCTGCAATATTACTTGCATCAGTGCTTTTATTTAAGCAAAAAGTAGCTGCCATTCTCAGTCGTCTTCTCCGACGCACAGACCTTCAGTGGGTAATGACATTGAGGTCGTTATGTATTGTTAATGCATTTATATATAGCTGTATAAGATCGTTTTTCTACAAATACTACAACTACGTTTTGCTGCCTCTAAAGTCTGTCCGAAACTGTTTCTAGAGTTGCCTTCGCAGCCTTTGAAGTCACTGCCTGATAAGACAGCGAGGCAGTAAGTCAGCTGACTAGGCTTTCGGACGCAGCCAAAGTCTATCCACCATTTTCTGGTTTCATCCGCGTCCAGCTATTTTTAGCTGTACAAAACAGCGTTTCGCTGCTTGATATTGCAAATCGTGTGTCTTACCATATTATTTTAATGTATTATCTTATTTATGAACAGTTGTAGTGCAAACAGTTTTACCGTTTACTGCACGTAGTTATTTTTCTCATCATTTCCCTATAGAGTGTTTTCAGGACGCGTCATCAGTCGGCCATATTGGCTGAGCTGAATGTAAACAATGGCACCGAAAGAACAAAACTCGAATATTTTGCTGATTATTGCTGCTAAAAATGGTCAATTATTGTCATGTTTTGAGCTGTACTAATCGGTCGGCCTGTGAAAAACATACTGTAGATAATAGACTGCCAAAAGTTATAACAAATCAAGAAAAGAGTGCAAAAAACTGTCTGAGGACCAAAAGGCGTTTGTGGTTGGCCAATCTGAATCAGGATTTCCAGGGCAAGAATCTTGACTTCTTTCATGTTGGTCTTTTCATTTCCAGTCAGGTAGGTGAAATATTAGGCTAATATCTTAATTAATACTGTTCGTACGTGTCTTTACCACCTGTTAACTTTAGTTTGTCAAAATATTGCACCTTTTCCTGCTTACTAAGTCCTTCTCTATATAATTTAGCAGCTTCCACGCATTATTTCTGTGGTTTAGACAGCATAAATTAGCAGAACAACATATTCAGTAGTACAATAAACTATGCAATCAATGCCATTATTTACATCCGAGTATCACCAATTTGGCCGTGCATCCAGGTAACTGACCAAATCGTGGCGTAAGTGCAAACCGTCTATAGCGGCTAATGAGCTGTAAGTCTCACCCCGTAAGCTTACTTCCAAAATACGGTCAAAGAATTCATCCTTGTGCATACTTATATTGAAAAACTATTAAAAAGCACAAAAAAGCTTTCTGTGTGAACTTGTGCTCGCTGCTGTAGTCAAGTTGTAGACTATTTTATGAGGTGCCACTTTCGTATTATTTCGCACAATGTGATTGTGGTTCAACCTTAGCGTCAGAACGTTGGCTCCTTCTCGTGAATGCACATCTAAGACTGACACAGAATGGAAGAAATTGTTAAATGAAGATGTTATTTTTGTTTTCTTTGTGCAAAATGTATTTTCATAGTTTTATAACATTATGGCTGAACCACTGATGTCACATGAACTATTTTTATTATTTCCTTACTACCTTTTTGAGTCTTGAACATGTCCCTTTGCTTTGCTGTCTATGCAGATTTAGAGATCTCTTGGGTTTCATCAAAAACATCTTATCTTGTGTTCTGAAGATGAACAAAGGTCTTACGGGCATGAAATGACATGAGGGTGAGTAATTAATGACAGAATTTTCATTTTTTGTTCATAAGAGAACCAGATCTCCTACGTTCGGAGAGCATTCCCTGTTGGCTGGGAGAGCGTGAAAACTTATGAACGAGATCACACAAATTCATAAGAACCAAAATGTAAAAGAGTTATGAATTGATGTAACTTGAATTTAAATAAATACTCTGTGTCATTACATTTTAAAACCCCTGCAAAACAGATCAGTTCTCACATATTTTAGATTTAAAAAGTGAATAGTTTGCAGCACTATAAATGAAATATAGTGGTCCATTGTTTATAGATGCAGTCTTACATTCACCCTTCATTAATGTAAGCACATTCAGCAAAAGAGGATGGTTGTGACCCTAACAAATCACCTCTTATCCCGGCCACTAATGAGCCTCTATCCCCTGTGACCATCACGGCCGCAGGGGTCCTGCAATGCTGCGAAGAAAAGAAGACCTCGTGCCGTTTCCACCGGAGGACAGAGGGATCGAGCGAGGGAGGGGTGGGCTTGACTTTTAAAAGGGTGGGACAAGGTCACACGAACACAATGAACAACTATAGCGCCGTGATACGCTGTAATTAAACAAAGGATGGGGCGCGTGAGCAGAAACTGTTCTCTTTGTGTCCTGTGGTGTAAATTATCTCCTATATTTTAATGTGAAACTAATATAAGTCTTAAGGTAATATATACAGCACTTTAAGTTCTCTACACCATATACATGGCAGAAATGTGCAATGTCTGCTATACGATGCATCTGAAGTTAAGTGTCTGGATGATGATATTGTTCAGTGAAGCTTGAGAGCAGTAAAGTACAAAGCGGCTGTCACAACCTTTCCTGCGGGGTTGCATTATAGACAGCATTTATGGTGTTATTTAATTTAATTCGATGCCTTTGGCATTTTATTAAAGGGTTTTGTGAACGCTGAAAGTCATTTACACACAGATTCAGGATTCTTTTTGCACTCAGAGAAGGATTTTGTATGGTATCGGACTTAAATATGTGGATATATCTGTTTAATATAACCGCAACAGCGAAATATCCTTCAATGCGTTAACGAAACCGAAAAGAACGCATTTAAGAGGCACTAAATGAGTCAATAACATGATGGAAAGTGAGTCACATTTGCTGGGCGCTTCTCAAGTCTATTACGGCGCTCGGCCCTGAGCTGCTCTGAATCACCAAACAGAAGCGCAAAACAGTCTAGTAAGCAAAAGCCTCTGGGGGAGCATTTGGGAAAAGAAATCCAGGATTTTATAAAACCCAGCCTTGCCATGTGTACCTAAAGGCAGCATGAGCGAAATGACAAATACTGCTGAAATGAGGTTATTCCAAGAGAACATCAGCTCTCATTTAATGATTGTTAAATGTCATTTTAGGTCAACATACTAAACCAACATACTAATACGATGTAAAACTACTTCTAATAATCACTATTTATTTCTTGTTTTCCAGTAAAAGTATCTAAATATCCTTAGAGCAAATATTTAATTAAAGGGATAGTTCACCCAAAAATGGTTTACTCACCCTTAAGCTATCCTAGGTGTATATGACTTTCTTCTTTTAGACAAATACAATCGGAGTTATATCAAAAAATCTCTTGGATCTTCCAAGCTTTATAATGGCAGTGAATGGGTGTTGAGATTTTGAAGTCCAATAAAGTGCATGCATCCATCATAAAATGCATGTATTCACAAGAGAGTGGTGTTCCAGTGGATGACATAGGATGTAGGCGTAGCGTAAGCTCCAGTGAGAATATGCTAGTCTTGTGAGAACCAAGTTTTGTTTACAGCAAAGGAAAACCAGTCTCCTCTTGGCTATTTATTTATTTTTTGTACACAAATGCATCGATTCACTTCAGAAGGCCTTTATTAATCCCTGGAGCCGTGTGGAGTACTTTTATGATGGATGAATGCACTTTATTGGACTTCAAAATCTCAACACCCATTCACCGCCATTATAAAGCTTCAAAGAGCCATGATATTTTTAATATAACTCTGATTGTATTAGTCTGAAAGAAGAAAGTCATATACACCTAGTATGGTGAGTAAATCATGGGGTAATTTTCATTTTTGGGTGAACTATCCCTTTAAGAAATCCAATTGAAAAGATATTAAAATATATATCTTGAATTATGATTTTATTACATTTTTCCCACCCAAAAATGAAAATTACCTCATGATTTACTCAGTGTCAAGCCATCCTAGGTTTATATGACTTTCTTCTTTCAGACGAATACAATCGGAGTTATGTCAAAAAATGTCTTGGCTCTTCCAAACTTTATAATGCCAATGAATGGGTGTTGAGATTTTGAAGTCTAATAAAGTGCACCCATCCATCATAAAAAGTGCTCCACACAGCTCTGTAGGGTTAATAAAGGCCTTCTGAAGCTAATCGATGCGTTTATGTGAGAAAACTATCCATATTTAAAACTTTATAAACCACAATCTCTAGCTTCCACTAACTGTCATACGCATGTTCACAACAGAGTGGCGTTCCAGCATATGACGTAAATGTAGCGTAAGCTCCGGTGAGAATATGCTAGCCTTGTGAGAACCAAATTGTATTTACAGCAAAGGAAAACCAGTCTCCTCTTGGTTCATTTTTCTTTACAGAAGTGCATTTTTTGAAGGCCTTTATTAACCCTCCGGAGCAGTGTGGAGCACTTTTTATGATGGATGAATGCACTTTACTGGGCTTCAAAATCTCAACACCCATTCACTGCCATTATAAAACTTGAAAGAGCCAGGGCATTTTTTAATATAACTCTGACTGTATTCATCTGAAAGAAGAAAGTCATATGCACCTAGGATGTCTTGAAGGTAAGTAAATCATGGGGTAATTTTCATTATTGGGTGAACTATCCCTTTAAGAAATATATAATGTAAGACATTTACACTTATGATGCCTTAAAACGCTGTCAGAGCCCACATGAGGAGTTTTAAATGGTTCAAAACTGAAAAAATCTCTTTGTGCGTTGTCATCCGTGGTTTATTCACTCGTTTCCGTCCATTCATTAAGACTCAAGCGAACGTCAATATTTTAGAAACGTCTAGTCAAAGCAGAGGGTAACTAATGAAGTTTATGCACTCGATTTGTGCCCCTTTTCGATTTGTGTTTTCACCAGTATTGAACAAGCAGGTCTTACTAGACAGAATTTTGTCCCGTCAGCTCTTATACGGCAGCTACTCTGTAAAGCAATTAAGCAATTGATCTGGAGAAGACTCATTTTGTGCTTACTGGCCTGTCGATAGCTCAAAGGGGAATGATTTAGTCATTATTATTATTTTTAGCCCCAATTCCACTAGGGATCTTCTCGTTTCCGGGTTTATCTTACAGGAAATAAATACTGGATGATTCTGCTGTCGTATTGATTGGCGGAGTGACGCAGGCGGTTAGTTGGCTATTCAGTGCATGGATTTCCACAACATCCAACTTCTACAACTCGGTAGAAGGAGGTTGAAGAAGATGCATTGGTCTTGCGGTCGATGACAAGCGTGGTGACATCATACGATCTCATCATTTTCAATGCCGCATCAGTCTTTTAAAGCAGACATGAATCTCTGCTTCAACATCCACTCTTTCTGCCTTCCTATCCATCATCAAAACCCACATCCAGACTCTGAAACTGCCAAATAGCGGTTTGGGGTTTCTGCTGTCCGAAAGACTGAGAGGAGAGCAAACGTACCCTGACTTTGAGGAGGCCTGCATGGAAATCTGAATGACATGAATGTTGAAGGTTGACCTGTATCGATTTAAACACACTACAGAAAGCGTTGATGGAAAGTTTGACGGGTAGGAACGCACAAGAGCCAGGTCGGGTTGAAACTGAGAGAGAATACAGCGAATTTGATTTCCGAACTGTACCTACCTGTCTGAAATCACATTCTATGTACTCAACGCATACTTGCTGACTATATAGTGCTCCATCCAAGTCCAAGTATGATCATAATCGTGGGCTTAGAGGTATTAACCTTACCTAAAACTATTTCAAACATTAACGTTTAAACAAAATAAAATGTAAATATTAGAAGACAAACTTGAAAATCAGAATTTAAAATTAAAATAATTTAAGGTTTAAGCACAAAAATTGCTATTTGGAAATAAATAAATACTAAAACTGAACTAAAACTAAATCTGAGAAAAATTAATCAGAAAATAAACCTAAATTGTAATAAAAAATAAAAATGAATAAAATTGAGAAAAGAATTTGAGAATTTGACAAAAGAATTTAGAATTTGAATTAAAATGGACATATTGACATAAAATTGCTAGTAAGTAAACTAAAATTAAAAATGAAAACTGAAAATATAAAAAAGTGCATTCATTATATATGTTAAATTATTAAAATAATTAAAATATATATGAAAATAAAACTAAAACTGAACTAAATCTTAAACTGAAATAAATAGATATAAAACCTAAATTGTAATATAAAAATAAAAAAATAAAAATGAGAAAAGAACATAACAAAACTGCTAAAAAGCAAACTAAAATTAAAATGAAAACTGAAAATATAAAAACTGTATCAATAAAATGATTAAAATAATAAAAAAACTTCTAACTGAATTAGATATAATCCCTAAACTGTAATTCAAAAATAAAAACTAATAAAAATTAGATTTTTAAATAAATTATACTGAAAATTAAACTGTTAAATTGAAAACTGAAAATACAAAAAAAGTGTTATATAAAAGTGTTTAAAATAATTACAAAAATTATATATATATATAAAGTTTAAACTAAATTGTAATATAAAATAAACTAATAAAATAATAAAATGAGAAAAGAACAAATTAACTAAAAATTAAAATGAAAACTGAAAATATTATAAAAAAAGCATATTTTAAATCTTTATATATATATATATTTGAAAATTAAATTTTACTGAAAATAAAAGAAAACTCAAATAAAACTAAAACTGAAATAAATATAAATTAAGCCTCAATAGTAATACTTAAAAATAAAAACTAATAAAAATGACAAAAAATAAACTAAAATTTAAATGAAAATTGAAAATATATAAAATAAAAGCCAGTTTAATATACTAATAAAAACTGTAGTATTTTATAAACAATACTAAAATAACAGTAATAGCAGTAATGTGAAATAGAAAAATTAAACGAATAAAAACTAAAACTAAAACTTAAACTGAAATAAATAAAAATTAAACCTAAATAGCAATATTTCAAAATAAAAACTAATAAAATAACAAAAGCATGTTACAAAAAATAACTCGCTAACACTTTCCAATAAACTGCATTAGTTAACTACATTAGTTAACATGAACTAATAATGAACAATCATTTATTCATCTTACTTCATGTTAATTGATTATTTTATAGTTACATATAGCATTATTAAAATCACAAGTTGTGTTTGTTAACATTAGTTAATACACTGTGAATTAACATGAACAAACAATGAATGACTGTATTTTATGAACTAACATTAACAAGATTAATAGTGTAATAGTAAATGCATGCACTAATATTAACAAACGACACCTTATTGTAATGTGTTACCAATAACTAATATTAAAAAAATGAATAAAGCCAGTTTGCAATAATACAAACTTAAAATAACACTGGTTTTAAAATTGATTGCAGTAAAATCTAAAATAAAATGGTGTTCATTATTAAACACAGTGTTAGAGTTAGCAGTGTTAGCTAGAGACTCAGATCCATCAGCCTACAGAGGGTGACAGTAGATTAATTAAGCACTTTTAATTAGCCTCATGAGCTCGGGGCCAAACGATTTGAACGTACATTGTTCAGATCATATCCTCCAACCAGTAATAATCCTTCTGAGATAACGTTCACTTCGCTTTGGCCTCCAGGCAGCCTGGGAAGTCGCGGTAAACACAATAGCTTTTCATAAATGGTAGAGAGATGAGAAACAATGGATGCTGGAGATAAAGCTGGCATGAAAGGATATAGAGAAAGGATATACAGCTAAAACGCAGTCTCTAGCTCCCTCTCGGTGATTCTGATAACACAGTCACACTGACACTTTGATGTGGCATATCATTCATTTTCATGCCGACTGAAGCTAGTTAGTTCTGGTAGGCGCTAGTCTTGAATCAAAAAAACTAAGCTGGACTTTCTGGTGAATAAGTGAGGCTGAAGCTGAAGGGGGCGCCGCAAGAAAGAAAGCAAGCTATAAAACCTAATCAATAATCAAAAAATGAACAATAATAACACAAAACAATATATATATATATATATATATATATATTAAAAATAGGTTGACGCCTGTAGCTTATTCTGCAACACAGTGGAAGCTCATTTAAATTGTGGCAGATTTCTGTTTTGCAGACTCTGAGGAAAGTCTGCTGACTTTAGATCAAACTTCCCTCCATCCATATGCAATACTGAATATTTTAAAGACATAACGCTGAAAACGAAGCAGAACGTACAATTGTGCTCGAGGGATTTGTTGGCAAACTTTAAGACATGAGCCTGGCTATTTGCATTTTTTCAAAAAACTTTTTAAAAACTGTTATTAAGTCACGACTCGAAAATGAAAACGAAAATGTGTACATTCGATTATATATACATTCGATTACAAACATTCCTGCAGAAGATGTAAAATACTATATAATATTTTTATTATGCATTTTGTGGCCTTTAGCCACTTATAGCTTAATACAATATAATATAATAAAATTAATATAACAATCATAGCAATCATGTACAGTGTTACAATATTCTTAATATATTCATATTTTTGTGCATTTTAAATATTAATATTTTATATATTGTACGTAATTCATTACATTTCTATAGCACTTTTCTAGGCACGATTTCTAGGCATGATTTTAAGTATTTCCATGTTCTAATACAAAGTATAATAATAATAATATAATAATAAATTGTAAAACTTTTAGCATTTGTGTAGTGTTAAAATATTACTCATATTATGAATATATTTATAATATAATATTATTAATATAGAAAATATTATTAACATTATAAAACACATCCACACGCATATATTTTATAATATAAAATTTTTTTATATATTGTGAATAATTCTTAGTATTTTCATGTCCTTATTCAAAGTATAATAATAATAATATAGATTTTAATATTGATTTTAATGTAATATAATATAATAATTGTAAAATAACAATCATGTACAGTGTTAAAATATGATTCATATTAATAAGATATTTCTAATATAATATTAATATATAAAATATTATGTTCATGTTCTAACACAAAGTATATTATTTTTATTATTATATATAATATAAAATTATATATTGTAAAATTATTAGCGGTCATGTACAGTTAAAATATTATTCTTATTATTAATACATTTATAATATAATATTATTAATATATAAAATATTATTAATAATATAAAACACCCACACACATTGTATGTTATATAATATGAATAATATTTTATATATTGTACGTGATTCTTCTTATTATAAAACATTATTAATGTATACAAAGTATAATTATAATAATTAATAATTAATTAATATTATACAATAATATAAGAGCAATATTATATTTCATATGCTACATATAATGTTTATTCCTTTAATTTTATTTATTTGTTTTCATCTCCTAATTCAGTGTAAATAATAATAACATGTAAATGACAACATAAAAAACACAATAAATAATATTAAAACATATTAATATTAATTTACAATAATATAAGAACTATACTACATAATATATAATATTAAAATTAACACGATAAAGAATTATTAAAATTAACACTTATATTATTTTATTATTGCTATATTATAACTGTAATATAATCTTAAAGTTTTAAATTAATATTATAATATAAAAACATAGCAATAATAATATGTAATGTTAATTGTATTGTTTATTGTATGCTATAATTGTGTTTTATTAATAATATTATTGTTTTTATAATTATTATACATACATTGTATTTTTTTATTTTTAATTCTCTCTCTTTCTCTCTCTCTCTCTCTCTCTCTCTCTCTCTCTATATATATAATTTGAATATTTTTTCAGATTTTTCAGATGATACATATCATTTTTAATGGACTCACAGACCACTTAAATTACCAACCAGTTTTGTCTGTGTATCTCTATTGTGTTTGTAGGTGTTTTTTATGGGTGGCTAAAGTTTGTGTTGCAAACCTCCTGACAAATAGATATTTATGCCCTTGCCAGCATCCGAAACACATCAAGCTGGTCTTTCCAGCAGTAGACTCTTCATCACTCACCACATCTATAATCTTGACAAATTTCTCATGCTTCCAGCAAATGAAGTAACGATGGATTTTACAGCGTCTTGTTTGACGCACACTCTCAGTGCCATTAACAGGATTGTGAAGGAAAACAATTAACAAATATGGCAAAGGCGTAGCAAAGACGCTCCCATTGGTCGACGGCATGGGGGGTAGTTGGGGGTAAGAGCACAGAGAAATCAGCCAGGAGCTAATCTACCGCACTGCGCAAAAAAAACACACACAACAATGTAATAAATCTCCTGTGCGTCGCCAATCAATTTCACTGAATTCCCATGTGTTTTTCATGGACGGTTTAAGAGAAGGGCTAGATGTTCCAGTCTCCATCCAGATAAAGTGACGAGAAGGCAGAGATGGGAAGCCAAGTAAATATGTGTGTGTGTGTGCGAGAGGGTTACGTTAGTCACCAGAGGGCAGCGGAAAACACAGAGTGAGTCATTCTTCACAGAGTGACAGGTGCATTAAAAATGTCTCTTCCTGGCCACGTCCCATTCCAAGAAAATGCCTCCTGTCAAGTCCTTACTCACAAATTACGTAATCAAGTGCATATAACTAGAAAAATACACCTCATTCCATAGATCATCTGGAATTTCAGGTTGGAAAATGAATTTTGGCCCCGGAAGCAATTACACAGCACACGTCCACAATCACTTTAAGTTGTTTTCTTCAGTCCCATAAACATGAATGATGTTTGCCTATATGGGCACGAATGTCCTTCGTATGAACATCTATCGGAGTGACAGTAAAGGACGACCTTGCCTTTTCAGGAATGACACGCATGGAAAACATAAAAAGCGCTTGATGTCACGTGAATTTTTTTTTACTGACAATGGAGGAGGAACCTGAGTTACATCTACAGAGCAGAATACTACAGAGAGACAGAGTGGGCTCTTTAAAATCACCTATAGCAGCCAGAAAACCTAAGCAACCACATAGCAACATCTTAGCAACCAGTCATCCAGAACGCCCTAGCAACACCCAGTATTATCCTAACATCCATCCAGAAAACTACAGAGATAGGAGCAATTATCTAGAAGACCCTAGCAGCCAGCCAGTACACCCTAGCAGCTGCCCATATCTTCCTGGCATCTAGCTAGCAAAACACCCTAGCAGTTACCTAGATTGCCCTTGCAGCCACCCAAGACACCAGATAAGTAACCAAGATCACCTTAACAACCACCTAGAAAACCGTGGAGACAGAAGCAATTGCCCAGAATACCCTAGCAACCGCCTATATCTTCTAGGTAACCATCTAGCAAAACACTCTAGCAGTTACTTAGATCGCCCCAAGACACCCTAAAAATCACCAAAATCAACATAACCATCCAGAAAACAACAGAGATAGGGGCAATTATCCAAAAGACCCTAGCAACCAGCCAGTACACCCTAGCAATTGCCCATATCTTCCTGGCAAACATCTAGCAGAACACCCTAGCAGTAACTTAGATTGCCATAGCAGCCACCCAAGACACCCTAAAATCACCAAAACCATCCAGAAAACAACAGAGATAGGAGCAATTATACAGAAGACCCTAGCAACCAGCCAGTACCCTAGCAACCACCCATATCTTCCTGGCAACTAGCTAGCAAAACACCCTAGCAGTTACTTAGATCACCCTAGCAGCCAGCCAAGACACCAGATAGATCACCAAGATCACCTCAACAACCACCTAGAAAACTGTGGAGACAGGAAAAATTACCCAGAACACCCTAGCAACCACTCAGTACACCCTAGTGACCACCCATAACGCCCTAGCAACCAGCTAGTGACACTCCAGCAAATAACCTGGAACACCCTAAAAATCATCAATATCACCATAAGAATCATTTAAAAAACTGTAGATGGGAGCAATTACCCAGAACACCCTAGCAACCGGCTAACAACACCCTAGCAATTACATAGAACATCCTAGCAACCAGCCAGATCACCAAAGCAACCAGCTAGAACACCGTAGAGATTGTTGGAATTAGAACACCCAAGCTGCCAGTTAACAACACCCTAACAACCAGCCAGCACACTCTAACAACCACTTAGAACACCCTAGCAACCAGCCAGAACACTCTAGAAAACACCCAGATCACCACAACAACTAGCCATAACACTTTAAAGACTGGACCAACTTCCCAGAATACCCTAGCAACCAGCTAGCAAGACCTTAGCAACCAAACAACACATAGTAACACCCAGGGTACCTTAGCAACCACAAAAAACACTCTCAAAGCCGCTTAAAACACCTAATATCTAGCTAACAATGTATAGCAACACCCAGCATTCCTTAGCGTCCACCAAGAACACACTCACAGCTGCTTGGAACACAAAATAACTACCTAACAACACATAGCAACATCCAGAATACCTACCAAGAACATGCTCACAACCATTCAGAACACCTGGTAACTAGCTAACAACATATAGCAACACTCAGAATACCTCAGTGACCATCAAGAACACACTCACAACAACAACACAAAGCAACACTCAGAATACATTAGTGATCACAAAAACCATGCTCACAACCACTTAGAACACCTAGTAACAAGTTAACAACACCTAACAGGATTCAGAACACCTTAGCGACCACCAAGAACATGCTCACAACCACTCAGAACACTTAGTAACTGGCTAACAACACCCAGAATATCTTAGTGACCACCAAGAATACTCACAACCATTTAGAACACCTAGCAACTGGCTAACAACATAGTCCAACACCCAGAATATCTTAGCAACCACCAAGAACACGCTCACAACTGCTCAGAACACCTAGTAACTGGCTAACAACACCCAGAATTCCTTAGCAACCGCCAAGAATAGACTCACCACCACTTAGAACACCTAGTAACTGGCCAACAACACATAGCAACACCCAGAATACCCTAGCAACCACCAAGAACAACAACACTCAGAATACATTAGCGACCACCAAGGACATGTTCACAGCTGCTCAAAACGCCTAGTAACTGGTTAACAACAACCCAAATACCTTAGCGACCACCAAGAAAACATTCACAACCACTCAGATTACCTAGTAACTGGCTCACAACACCCAGAAAACATTAGCAACCACCAAGAACATGCTTACAGCTGATTAGAACACATAACTACCTAAGAACACGTAGCAACACCCAGAATACCTTAGCAACCACCAAGAACACTCACAACCATTTAGAACAGCTAGTAACTGGCTAACAACACTCAGAATACATTAGCGACCACCAAGGACATGTTCACAACTGCTCAAAATGCCTAGTAACTGGTTAACAACAACCCAAATACCGTAGCGACCACCAAGAAAACATTCACAACCACTCAGATTACCTAGTAACTGGCTCACAACACCCAGAAAACATTAGCAACCACCAAGAACATGCTCACAGCTGATTAGAACACATAACTTCCTAACAACACGTAGCAACACCCAGAACACCTTTGCAACCACCAAGAACACTCACAACTATTTAGAACACCTAGTAACTGGCTAACAACACAGACCAACACCCAGAATATCCTAGCAACCACAGAGAACACGCTCACAACCGCTCAGAACATCTAGTAACTGGCTAACAACACCCAGAATTCCTTAGCAACCGCCAAGAATAGACTCACCACCACTTAGAACACCTCGTAACTGGCCAACAACACATAGCAACACCCAGAATACCCTAGCAACCACCAAGAACATGCTCACAACTGCTTAGAACACCTAATAATACATGATAACACCCAGAATATCTTAGCAACCACCCAGAACTTCTTAGCAACACCTTACCAACCACCCTAGAAACACCACTCAAATTTCTTCAGTACCACCAATGATATCCCAAGGGGAATATGGACAATAAACAGAACTAGCAGTGTTAGGGAACAGTTACATTACAATATGGCGTTACAATATTATGTCACTTAGTTACTTCTAATGGAAGGTAATGTGTTACGCTACTTTTGCGTTGGGCTTTTTAATGAGACTGACAGGAAAGCATCAGGTGAAGAGAAGGGAGGAGGGAATAATCTCGAGACCAGTGTTGCCGCGGGTTGAAACGACCCCAATAACGTCATATTTAGCCCCTGAAATATGAATTTACCAGGGGAACCCCGACAAACAAAACTCCCCCGGAACGCAATTTCTAACGGGGACCCCCCCTCGAAATGCAATTGGGCTAGTTGTCAGCAGCACTTGGGTGGGTTTTGTTGTACAAACCTGGCAACCCTGCTTAAGACAGGAATCGAACTCGGGTCGCCTTGAGCACATTCGCGCTGTATGTTGGCGCACTAACCATGAGGCTTTCTGCGCCGACAGGGTTGAGTATTTAATATGAAATTGGCAAATCTAAAATTTATTCATGTAAAATGTATAATCTAGAATAGGACACAGGAGGAAAAAAAACAAAAACAAAAATGTTATGTTTATTTATTTAAGAGTATATATGACTGAATTGGATCAGAAGTAAAGAAGACACTGGTTAATAAAATGGGTTTAAATAAATAAAGGATATTTGTGTTATTACCGTATTTAATTATTGAAGGTTTGCGTCATATTCTGAGTTTGCATTTTACTGTTTTTATTCATTTTGAAGAATGTTTACACAGCACACACAACACCTCTGCAGGATTTCTCTCAACCTGGCAACAATAAAGCTTTTAGTCATTATATGGGAAAACAAAGAAACTGGCATTACTTATTTGAAAAAAGTAACTTAGTAACAGTGTAAATCAAAAAGTAATGTTACTTTACTAGTTACTTTAAAAAGTAATCTGATTACATAACTTGCATTACTTGTAATGCGTCACCCACAACACTGAGAACCATTTCGTCATTAACCACTAAACATAAAACTACTTATGAATGAATGATTCCACTTACATTCATTTAGAGTGGAAAAACCTCTCATACAAACTCTTCATCATAAATACAGTGCAGTACTGTAACACCATACACCACATCTCCTGACAGTCTCCATATATATGACAATATGCAGTGCTCTTTCAAAGCAAGCGCTTGATACGCTATGAAAGAAGAAGCTCACTTATATAACTTGCTTTAGAAAGGTGAGACTAATGCTCTTCTATACGCCAGCATCCCTCAGAGAACAGCTTGAGCAGTGAGGTCACATCTCTGTCTGTTTGAATGGGAAAACTCTGCCCTCTACAGGAGGACGGCCGTGATGACCTCACTCCACCAACACTACGCCATTCACACAGAAATTAGCTTTAGAGGGTGCAGAGAGGTCATTCCCTCATCGAAGCGGCATCATAACAAATATACTTGTGTTTTCATTGTATTTCATTGTATTTTTACATCTAGATGAGTTATGTTGGTTATCTTTGGAAAAAAAAAGTAAAAGTATTAATAAAAATTGTGTTTGCAGTAAGATTAAGAAATGAGCAATTTACCTTGAAGCAAATGCTACGCACACCCTAGTATGTCCTTTAAAAGGCAAAATGCTTGGCCAGGATCAAAAAAAGGAGGAAAAAACATCTAAAATCTCGTTGGACATGAGCATGAGTGTGTTTTGGAGCGTGCAGTCGTTCTCGCTGTAACCCACGGGTTTGCCCGGATGAGGAGACGCTCCAGTCTCAGCAGCATATGGCGGCTCAGTGGGAGCTCCATGCAGATCTCACACATGAAACGCAGCATAAACAAGCCCAGCCCGACACGCGCTGACCTACACACAGACCAAATTAAAGGCTGAAATGACACAACATCAAATGAACAAAAAGATGAACAATGCGGTGAATGAAATAAACGCGGTTTTGACTGAAGCACTGCAGAATTTTGGCAAAACACACACACAATCCTCAGGCGAAATTGCAGTGCACCAAATGCTTGTCTCCATATTCATGCCAGTACTCTTGTTAGTAGCTGTCAACCAGTATAGGTTTTTAAAAGACCACTGCCAATATCTAGAAGGCAGGTTTGCCTTATAGCTGAAATAATGCCAAAATACAGCTTACTGTTAAGAAATAAAATGTATAGAAAAGCGATGAAATCATAATCATATTTATTTTTTATTTACTTTTATGTTTTTTGTATTTTAAATATTAAATACTAATATGAAATTATTTTACATTTTCACATGAAAATATTTCAAGATGTATTCTTTAATTTTTTTAAACCATATCTGATATCCCTGAAATAATAATAATAAAAATATTATTATCATTATGATTATTATCAGTATATATATATATATATATATATACACACACACACACACACTTGTTTAACATTATAACATATTCTGAATCTTTTCTTTGATATTTTACATGAAGTTAAAGTTTTAGTAATTTTGTTGTTTTTGTCATTTTGATTTGTTTTATTGCTATTTTTATTATTTTTTCTTATCTGTTTTTGTTTATTTAGTTTGTTATTTTAATTCAAGTTCAACTAAACAAAGATAGCTGAATTAAGCTTACATTTTTATATATTTTTATTTTTATTTAAATTAATGTTTCAGTTAATGTCAATGTTTTATTTTGTTTCAGTTTATTTTCCCCCTTTTTATTTTATTTTATTTTATTTTATTTTATTTATCATTTTTTCACAATATCAACTAAACAACTAAACCTTTTTATTATTAACTAAACAACTAAACCTTTTTTAAAATAAATTTTTAATGTTTTTTTTTTTTCAGTTTTTTAAATGGGGAATAAAACCTAAAATAAATAGAATAAAATAAAATAAAATAGAAACAGAAGTTAAGACAAACAGTAACACATACAAAAAGGTATTCGTGTACATTCATAAATACGTGTTAAAACAAAACAATTTTATATATACATTTTTATTTATCAGTCACATTTCCATGTAAATTTTTTTGTTTATTAAGAATGTATACTTTTTTTGAGAAACATAACTAATTTATGTATCATTAATATTATTGTTTTCATTAATAATATCATTGTGTGTGTGTCCTTATTATATTATTATATTATATTATATTATATTATATTATTATACTGAGCAAAATACAGCACATTATCATTATTATTATTAGTGGCTTTTTAACTGTTTACAGATATGATTGAAATATTTAAAAATGTATTTCATTTGTGGATATAATATCAATATTATATAAATATATACATTTAATTATTTTTACATTATTTATTATTCAGTTTACAAAGATTATTCAATAATCTAAATATTTATTCATTAAAAACAAAATTTAATTACATTTATATTACAAATGATTACAATATTAATCTTACAAATGTACATTATTCCAAACGTTACATATTATTACATTTACATTTTAATTACATATCTAAGTATATATATATATAATACAGCTTATTATTCCTTTGAACATTTTGCAAGCACTGCATAGACATTGGACCTCATTCATGAAACATGAAAATAGTTCATTTAATTGTAAATTGTCTGTAAAACCATGCTTACAGTAAGTATCATGTCGGGCTGAACTGAATGCGTAAATTTAGTAGAAACAGATCGACTGAAATTCTTCTGCTTGTGTTTCATGAATGAGGTCCAGTGACATCAGAGGCGAACATCCACACAAAGACAACCCGGTTCAATTAAAAAGAGAGAAAAGGAGAAAAGAAAAGCATTGAAGGAGCGCGTATGGCAGTGAAGCATGGCTCAGTCTGTGCCTTTGTGTCTGAGATCTCCAGGGGGCTTAATACCACTCAGCTGAGAAAGCAGAATCCCTTCCATTAGAGCAAATTAACAACAACACAGACTGGTGGGGGGTCAGTAGTAAATGTTTAGCTGAACGCTCACCAAAATCTACTCATCAAATCCAACTGCCGCTAGCAGATCGCTACTGACGTACAACACTTCACCTGTTAGACAGGGACTCGGAGCGATACACCTGAGAAATTAAAAACAGCAACATCTAAGATTCGTTTGCGTGTTGAATTTGAATCAGTTCGTGCTCCGTTCTGACAGCTGATCAATAATAGATCAATAGCATGAGTCATCTGAGATTTCTGATTGATTTAGTTTCTTGACGTCGTGAAAAACACAAGGACACAAGCTTGATTTGACTTTTGTGGATCGGTCTAGGATGCGTTTGCAAAGCGTTCACACCTGAGCCACAGAGACGTGTCGATGACTGAAACCCAGCTGATCTTCTGGCCCTAAATTGGGCTTGGATTCCAGAATCCTTTAGTCATAAATCCAGCATGGATGCCAATATCGTCACCGGGATTTACAGCTGACCCCGTATTTCACCAGAGAGCATGTGGGAAACTGGCAAACACAGTCATTCATAACAACCGGTGTCATTTTAGGATAATTAATGTACTTGCATAGTTTTTGCTATTTTCTTTTTAGTTTTTACTTTTTATTTAATTAAAGGTTTAGTAATTTTTTTTGTTATTTTGATTTTTTTTTTTTTTAGTTGTTGTTCATTTAGTTTTAGTTTAGTTCAAAATGACTGAAATAAGCTTACGTTTTTATACATTTATATATTTATTTATTTTAACAATATTAACTTAGCAACCAAAGCTTTGTATGAATTTTTGGGGGAATGAAATCTTCAAAAATTAAATTAAAATAAAATAGACAAACAGCAACATGTGTTCATGGAATGTGTTCAGAAATGTGTTCATAGAAATTCATAAATTCATGTTAAAAACCAAACAAATTATATATATGTATATATATATATATATATAATTTATCACTTACATTTACATTTACATAACATTTTATTAAGAATGTATAATTTCTTTTTTTTTCCTCAGTGAGATCTAATTTATTTATCATTTGTATAAATAAGCTTAAATTTTTATATATTTATTTAATATTTATTTCAGTTAATGTTTCAGCTAATGTCATTGTTTTATTTTGTTTCCGTTATTTTTATTATTTTTTTAAATAATGGAATTTTTTTAAGTAATGGAATGTTTTGTTTTTTTTTTACTTAACAATATTAACTTTTTAATGAATTTTTGGGGAATGAAACCTTCAAAAATAAAATAAAGAATAAAATAAAATAATAAAATAAAATAAAAGAAGACAAACAATAACATATACAGAAATTTGTTCATGTAAATTCATAAATTCATGTTAAAAACAAAACAAATGATATGTATATATTTTTTTGTTGTTGTTTTTTTTTTAATTTTTAATTTATTTTTTGTAAAAAAAATTTTTTAAGAATGTATCATTTTTTTTCCTCAGTGAGATTTAGCTAATTTATGTATTACTTGTATAAATAAGCTTACATTTTTATATATTTATTTTTTATTTCAGTTAATGTCAATGTTAATTTTGTTTCAGTTATTTATTTATTTTTTAAGTAATGGACTGCTTTGTAATGGAATGCATTTCCTATGGTTTTATTTATTTATTTATTTATTTACTTGTAGTTAATATATACTTAATAACTAAAGCTTTTTATGAATTTTTGTTTTTTAAAATGAATTTCTGAGAAATGCAACCGGCAAAAACAATAAAAAATAAAATAAAATAAAATAAAATAAAAAAAATAATTACCTAAATAAAGACAAACAGTAACACATACAGACATTTGGTCATGTATATTCATAAATTCATGTTGATCAATTTATATATGTATTTTATTTATCAGTCACATTTCCATTTAAAAAATGTATTTATTAAAAATGTATAATTTGTCCCCCC
>JAHKKF010534507.1:9028-19258 GCA_019740295.1 Labeo calbasu
ATTATTTTTCATTTTCTTTGCGTACAAAAAGTATTCTCGTCGCTTCATAAAATTCAGATTGAACCCCCAATGGCAGATGAACTATTTTGACGGTGTCTTTCATACCTTTCTGGGCCTTGACAGTGGTATTTACTTGGCAGTCAATGGGACAGTCAAAAGCCTCCCGGTTTTCATTAAAAATATCTTAAATTGCGTTCTGAAGACAAACAAAGCTTTTACGGGTTTGGAGTGACATGGGGGTAAGTGACTAATGTCAAAATTTTTCATTTTGGGGTGAAGTAACCCTTTAAAAGCTGGGCTTGTTACTGAGTAGCCTTAAAATTTTAAGGTGAATGAACTCAAATATCCAAGTTGTCACTTAGTACAACTTAACATTTCAAGTTGACTAAACTTTTTTTGAGTTGACTGAACTTAAAATTATAAGGCAGCCAAATAACAAATTATTTTAAGTTGAATCAACAAATTGTTTTTTACACTGTATGTGTTCATACCACAATGAATTTCTGAAAAAAGGTAACCTTTTACAACATTAGTTAACTAAAGTGGCTAACACAAACTAACAGTTAAAAGTACTAAACTACTACTCTAGTAGTACTACTCTAAAGCATTAATTCGTGTGAAAACGTATTTGTATTCTGTCGCTTTTAATTCTTGATTTTGTTTGTATGTTTGTATTTGTATGTTTTTCTTTTAGATGTACAGTCCTTTGGTCTACGTTGTAGTAGAAAGGGCTATATAAATAAATGAGACTTGAGACTTGAGACTTAATTAACCTTATTATTGTACTTATTATTGTATTTTATTGTATTTTAATATTTACTAATACATTACCAAAATCAAACGTTGTATCTGTTAATATTAATTAATGGAACTGAGCTAATATGAACTAACAACGAACAGTTGTATTTTTATTACCTAACATTACACATAAACAATGAAAAATAAATATATGCTGCTAATTAATAAATACAGCTAATGTTAAAATAATAAATCCAAACTCCAAATGGTGCAGTCCAATAGGTCTAACTCAATCTGACATAATGACATCGTTATTCACATGCCACAGCTGATTGGTTCTTTTGAATCAGCAGCCAATGATCTTGCTGCTCATCATTCAAATACTTGGCTAGTGCTTGGCTAGTGCTCTTTCACTCCATATCACTGTGCATATTGCGTGGTCTGCCTAATCAATTTCAAAATGAGCAACCAAAAACAAATTTAAACCAAGTGTCATGTTTAGCAGTCTTACATTCGTATGCAGAAGGGAAATGTTAAGTATATTAGCATTGGCTTTTACGAATCTTTGTTTATACGGGTGAAGCGCATCCAGTCTAGCGCATGTAACAGTCTGAGGCTAATGATACACTAGGCAACTTTTTGAGCAATGTTGCTGTCAGCGGGCAACCAGGGGGGACACAGGGCCCACAACTGATCTAAATTATCCAGATATAAATTTGTTACCAATTCTCAGTGGTAAAGTTCCCAAGCAACAATGCTTAAAAAAACGTGCGCATCAAAATTGTTTAAAAAGTTGCCCCATGTATCAGGATACACCAACAATTACGGGAATATAGAACAGGTTTATATAAAATAGCATTTGTGTTTGTATGCATTTGAGTGGGGTTTGCCATATTTAGCTACGTAACCTAAAGGACACATTCATTTATGTTTAAAGCCGATGTTTTCATTAGCTGTGCTGAATGTGCGGTTGATTCAACTGCACACAGCGGGCCTTATTTATCAATCGAATGTAGAAACTAACGCAGATCCGAGCACACAAATCAATTTACGACACAGTTCACATGTGATTTATGAAACATTCGTATGCCGCCAATCCTGTTGTACGAAAGATCGTACGTTGATAAATGTGGCGTTAGAAAACAATCGTCATTTGAATATCACGCCTCTAAAAACACCCCGGTTTAGAAGCCTTGCCCCTAGAGTTTACAACCAGAAGAGATGCAACCTGGCCCAAAAGAGGACGTAATCTCATGAAAAAGAAACTGATCTTACTCTAAAAATACCCTTTAACCTTATAATTGCAAACAATGGCATTCATTTATATGTATATGAAATACCAGTAAATATAATGAAACATTTACAAACATTATATAACACTGATTTTACAGCAGACCATTTACATTGGGCAGTGTAACATTTATGTTCAGTTGACTGCATTTTAGTTTGATTAATGCCTGGAATGTAAAGTTAGCAACGCTGATATGTTGTGTGTGCGTGTGCATGAGGTGCCTAGGCGATCAGTTATATTTAATAAAATAAAGATATAAAGAAAACAAATCAAATGCTTTAAGAGTGTCACAAAAATGAAAAGTGGTCTATACTTGTTGCACAGTTTTTTTTCCTTTTATTAATCTGTTAATTATTTAAGGGAAACACATTTAGTGTAGCCCTATTTATTTTATTCCTTTTATAATTTCAGTTTTTCTCTGGAAGCGTGGCAGGTGCATGATGCAACAATGTGCGAATCCTCATGGTTTTGGTTTCCTCTTTTGCGAATATGAATTCTAAAGCCCCAAAAGAAAAGAAAAGAAAAGAAAAGAAAAGAAAAGAAAAGAAAAGAAAAGCTTCATTTGTCGGTCAGGAAAATAATCTAAATGAACAAAACGCTATCATGCTGCACGCAAATCCAGGCTAACTCAAAAACTTGCGTACACAAGCTCAGACCTGACATGAGATTTGATCGTAGCCACCGCTCAAGTCCATACTGGTAAATTCCAGGCTTTGCGTAGAAACAACTGTACGCCTGATTTTCTGTCGTAAGTTTGTTTTATAAATGAGGCCCAGCGCCTGATACCCCTTTTCCACCAGCATGACCCAGGTGTTAGTTCAGAGCCAGTGCTATTGCCGGTTTGGAGTTGGTTCGATTGACGAGCTTTCTAAGAACCGGTTTGCCTTTCCTTGGGCTAGAGAGCCACCACAGAGCCTTACGTCCTGAATATGTCTCATCTTTCCCAGCACCACTAGCATGGCAGTGCCAAAAACAAACACACCAGGCTTGCTCAAGATGCATCAGCACCGCGCAGACCCACCGATGCACGACACCAAAGCACCACGAGAGCGATTAGAGAGCAGTCAGCTCTTTAAACTTTTGAATTGCTTTTGCGGTACTTTGACGCCACAGACCAACTGGTTTGTGCAGCGCTGAACAAGCCTAATATCAACAAGGGTGGATTTTGTGTTGCTATTGATGTTCATGCCTTTGTGGAATGGCATCCAAACACAGCGAATTCAAAGTATTCATGTTTAGTTGCTATTTCAAAAATGGCAGTCAAAGTTGAACAGAAATTTTTGACTGCCATTTTAAAAGACAAGAAACCAATTTGAAACTAGGCTCTGGCTCTGAATCAGCGCTCAAACTGCCTTGGTGGAAAAGGGGTATGTGTCACGCTCTTTTATCGCTCCTAATGGCTACTATACAAATAAGAGAATAAAGCTATATCAGTGACAGTTATCGAAATACTTAAATTATAATATTTTGCTCAGGTGGGTGCTAGGGTTCTTATCTCATCAGCTTGCAATGTATATCCATTTGTAAACTACACATAGTACACATCTAATTAGAGTTAAGCCGGTAGGCATGGTATCAAAGGCATACATATGGTGTTTCTCAATTCCAAATATGCAAAGAATGGACCTTCATTATTTGAAGACCGGTCTTACTAGGCTTCCTTGAAAGAAGGAGATTCGCCCAGTCGGCCCAAGCACACTTAGTCAAAGGCCACTATTGTTAAGCCGAACGGCAAGGTATACAAGGCACACATATGGTATTTCTCAATTCCCAGAACGCAAAGAACAGACTGGTCCAGACCGGTCTTGCCAGGCTTCCTTGAAAGAAGGAACTCAGAAGGATGTGAGAACATGAAACGCATCTTTGTGAAAACTGAGATACACTGCAGTGATCTTGTTGCTCAATGACCGTCCGAACACAGTAGTCTTTATCGTTTTATTATTCCATGGCTACATGGAATACTTGATTCTAACTGGTCAGTCACCACATTCCGAGGTTTATTATTCCCTGATAACAACCGGTAAAAACTAATAACACAGGCTCATCGGGTAACTGCAGTCGGCACTATTCGCTTGCTAAGAACATTTTTTTCTTTGTGTAAGCTTTACATTTGGTTGGCTAATCAAACATTAAAGATCAAATCAGTATTCTGTGTACAATTATTTAATTATGTCATCCTGGTATCGCAGACCTGCTCTCTTGTTTTGTTGCCATTTTGCAACGATTGTAATGGATTGTAAGTAACTAAGAAAGTGATACGATTTTAAAACAGTTTCATCTTAAATCAATGGCTTTTATTGCCATAATTATTATCATAATGTGGTGAAATGCCATCTTGTTTGAACTTGCCACTTGCTAGTAACTGCCTTCTTCAGGGAAGACTGCGTTCAAATATTTAAACTCAAATTAATATTTTGTGTCTAATTATTTCGTTTTGTGGCACGTAGCTGTGTAATAAGTGGGATAATGTACATCCAGTCAATTGTTATTGCAAAATAAAGCCCTTCAGCCTTATAAAACTGCTGATAAGTATGTCGGGCTTTATTCTGCGATAACAACCGGCTGGATGTATATTATTCCTTAAAATTCTGCAAAAAATAGTTTACTTTCACCAACCATCACATTTGCAAGCTTGCAGCGGGAATCTCTTAAGCAAGAACGACAAGCATAAGCCCACAGGCTTCTGTACGTTTCTGTTCCATTTCTAACGGTTCAATTCTCTGAAGTCTGCATTTGTTGCATCCTTGATATTAAGAACACATTCAGGCACTTTCATGCATCCTCTTTACTTGCCTTCTTGAAAAATGGAATCGAACTTTGGCGGTGTTGATGTCGTAGTACAAGAACAGATCAACACAAGATTGCTTATTGAGAAACGGTTGTAGTCATAGGCCACTAGTGTTAAGACGGTCGGAATAGTAGCCCAGGCACACATAGATAGTAATATATGCGGTTCACATGGCTCTTTGGAGCAGCATCAGTATATATGTCTTGGCGATAGATATGCTTGTTTGGGGGATGTTTTGTTCTATCCAGTACTGTTTTTATTCTTTTAATGTGTGTGCATATATGCATGTCTGCTGATGCAGCAGTTTTATATTCTTAAACTCACATCCAAAGGTTTGTCATGAAACTCCAGATGGTGCAGTCTGATAGGTCTAACACAATCTGACATAATGACTTCATTATTCACGTGGTGCAGCTGATTGGTTCTTTTTGTATCAGCAGCCAATGAGCTTGCTGCTAAACATTCAAATACTTGGCTAGTGCTTGCTGTAGCAGCTGCAGCACGTTTTAGAAACCCTCCACCTTCCCCAGCTCCACCTATATAGATGTGCTACGAGGTGATTTTATGTATGCTCTAAGTATATACAGTGCACAGCATTAATGTGTACACCCCCTCTAAAACAAATTGAGCAATTACTCTTTACTTGCAAGACACATTAGGGTTCTTTGGAGATATAATGTTCCAACAAGCCTGCTTGATTAATTACCAAAGAAGAATGTCAAAATTATTTAGCAAAATAAGATTTTTTTTTTATCAAAGTGATAAAATGTTGTGTTGCAAAAATGAGTACACCCTCCTTAAAGTTACTCAATAAAACTGAAAAAAGAAAACAAAATTGTAGGTTTAAGGCTATTATTGAACCAAAACTTTTAAAGACAAGTAATTTCCTGACAGTTACAGGCGTTTTATAGCCTACTGAATCGTACAGAGTCTTAATGCTGTCAACAATGAAACCAGTTGGGAGAGAACTGCCAGGTTTTTCAGCATAAAAGAGGACAGTGGTACAAGAGGAATCCTAAATTATTTTTTTTTAAGTGTGAAAATATAGCAGAAGTAGCACCGACACTGAAAAACAATGGACTTGTGACAAGGCTCCTGAAATAATCAGGTCTTCACTTTATGTTTTCATTTAATGATGAGAAAGAGCCAGAGAAATACCATGCAAGAGTCTCAGAGCTGGCAAAAGTTATGAAAAGAGTGACACTTTATCTCACGGAGTACGAAACAGCCTGCAGAAGTGACATGCATGGTTGTTGTCACCACTACAATTACCTACTGTAGCCAAATACTAGAATATTATACATTTGCTGAATTAAATCTAGGGTGTACTTATTTCTGCAATCCTTTATTTAAAAAAAAAAATGGCAAATTTACTTATTTTACAGAAAATATTGGCATATATTTTGTTGTTTTTAGTAAGTATATGTTTAATACATTTCAATTTTGCCATATTTCCATGAATTATATTACTGATCATTAAGAAAATACATATTTTATATTCATTCAGAGGGGGTGTACTCATATATGCTATGCACTGTATATTCTATTAGGATGCATGTGGATGTACAATAACAGATCTGCTCCGTTTTGGTGATCACAGATTCATCAGTGCAGAGGAGCACAGCTGAAGCAAAACTCTACAAGTAAATTTACGTTTTTATGTTATAAACAGAGATGACAATAGAGAGGCAAAAGTTAAGTACTGCAGCTTTAAATAATTATATCTTATTGTAAAGTGTTTCCAAAAAATAGTTCCTAATGACTTGACATTTGAAACAGTTTTGAGGAAGCAGAATACACAAATCCAAAATTCTGTCATGAAACTCTAGATGGCGCAGTCAGATAGGTCTAACTCAATCTGACGTAATGACATCATTATTCATATGGTGCAGCTGATTGGTTCTTTTTGTATCAGAAGCCAATGAGCTTGCTGCTAAACATTCAAATACTAGTACTTGTTGTAGCAATTGCAGTGCGCTTTAGAAACCTTCCATCTTCCCCAGCTCCACGTGTATAGATCTGCTACAGGGTGATTTCATGTATGTCATATATGGGGGTCATTAAGTTGGCTTGAGAAAGCTTCTTCTTCTTCTTCTTCTTCTTCTTCTGTGCCAAAACTTAGTATCTGTAGCTTTAAAGCTACAACCAGCAAACTCGGGTCAGACCTTCAGACTGGTCTGAAGCTAGGTGCTCTATATTTTTTAACTGATCCGGCTTACGGTTTCGAAAACCAGACTATCACAACCACCTAAAATCCCATAGACTTTCATTGAGGGGGTGAAAACTTAGCTGGCCAACTTTAGCTGGCCAAGCTGGGAGACCTGCTAAAAGACAAGCCAAGGTTAAATCAGCTATTTTCAGCTTAAACCAGACAAGACTAGACAACCAGCCAGACAACCAGCCTAAGCTTTTGCCAAATCAACTGGTTTTAGCTAGTTTAAACATGCTAATCATGATAGAAACATGTTAATAACATGCTAATTATGCTACAAATATGCTAGCAACAGGCTAGTAACTTGCTAATCATGCTAACAACTGCTGGTAACTTGTTAATCATGCTAGTAACATGCTACTAACTTGCTAAACATGTTAAGAACATGCTAGTAATTTGCTAATCATGCTAATAACATGCTAGTAATATGCTAATCATGCTAGCAACATTTTGGTAACTTGTTAATCATATTAACAATATGCTAGTAACATACTAATTGTTCTAGGAACTTGCTAATCATGCCAACAACATGCTAGTAACTTGCTAATCATGCTAACAACTGCTGGTACCTTGCTAATCATGCTAGTAACATAACTTGCTAAACATGTTAGGAACATGCTAGTAATATGCTAATCATGCTAAAAACATGCTATCAACACGATAGTAACTTGCTAATCATGCCAACAACATGCTAGTAACTTGCTAATTGTGGTAACAACTGTTGGTAACTTGATATTCATGCTAGTAACATGCTACTAACTTGCTAAACATGTTAGAAACATGCTAGTAACTTGCTAATCATGCTAACAACATGCTAGTGATATGTTAATCATGCTAAAACATGCTATAAACATGCTACTAACTTGCTAATCATGCTAGTAACATGCTAGTAACTTGCTAATCATGCTAACAACATGCTAGCAACTTGCTAATCATGCCAACAACATGTTAATAATATGCTAATAATCCCAACAACATGCTAGTAACTTGCTAATCATGCTAACAACATGCTAGTAATATGGTAATCATGCTAGAAACATGCTAGCAACATGCTAATCATGCTAGCAACATGCTAGTAACATGCTAACAGCATATTAATCATGCTAACAACATTGTAATCATCCTATAAAAATGCAAGCAACAAGCTAATCATGCTAACAGCATGTAAAAATCATATAAGCAATGTGCTAAATCATGCTAGCAACATCAACTTTCATACTTTTACAACTGCTTCAAACCTTCAGGTGACTCAAATTTTGTTCCCAAACTTTGCTTATCTATGTTATATGTGCAGCAGCAGTTTTTCTTACATGCTCACAGCAGCATGTTGTGGATGTATTGGCAGTAGCAAGTCTTGGTACTTGCTCTGTACAGAGTAGCAGATCTATTCCACCAAGCCCAAACACATTAACATTGTCATGTACATTACCATTCTAAACCCTCTGAGAGTTGTCATGATAGAAATACAGTTAATTTTATGACAGTACTATTTGAGCTTGATTTACTGTACTTGCAATAATAATCACTGCATAAGCATCTAGATGCATGAAATGAAATGTTTTACAAGACCTTAAGTTCCTGGGCAGCTTCTTCCAGTGGAATAAGCTGATGGTCCTTGTGCCTCTTAGAATACCGACAAACTGTACACAAAGTCTCCTGGTCATCCTCGCAGAAGAAGAAGAATCTCTTCCCATGGGTTGTACAGCGCTCCTCCGGACTCCGTGTTGATTCCCTTTCTTGACTCTCTTGACTGGATTGTTCTGGCTCTTCTACACTGGACTGTTGCCTGACTCGAAAATTCTCCACTATGTTCCGCAGAACCAAATTGGCTGGAGGCCTTTCACTGAGACATGATGCCCTACAAACAGGGCATATTCTTGTGAACTGACCGTTCCACCAGTTGTCAATGCACGTACGGCAGAAACTATGGCTGCATTCCAGAACCACAGGGTTGGTGAAGAGCTCAAAGCACACAGGGCAGTGCAGATCTTCTTCTGAAATTAAAGCCTGGTAAGCCATTTCTCAGTATGTTTTTTTCAAAATTTCTCCAAGTTTGGTCGAAGTCTCTCGTTTGAGTGGCAGAGTAACGTTACTTTCATTTTCTCACGAAAAAACTGGTTTAAGAATGCTGTTTAGCAGGTAAAACTAAATAAACAGGTAGATTCTAAACAATAGTAATAACCTAAATAACAATGGCTCTAATGCTCTGACCTAAATTTTGTTATGTTTATTTGAACGTAAAGAAAACCTCAAAAATGCTAAACCAAGTATTTGAGTACGAAAGGACCATATCCTTCTTTGTTTGTGGTGATTATAGCCCTTCGTATATTCTCATACATGATTTTTCTGCACTGGAGGTATAGTCTGAAAAGGCATACAGACAGCTATGTGTAACTGGGTAGATCAGTGTAAACCACAGATTAACATCTAGAAGTCTTTCAAAGATGTCTCTTCATACGTCCTATGTGACACCGTTTCTATCTTAGCTCTGTTCTCACAGTGTTTGCCATTTCATTTACTACCACTAGAGGGTGCACATGCCACAAAAGTGGACGATCAAAGCAGTCATAACCTACAGGAAATTTAATTTGTCCCTTGAAAACTCTTCACCACGTTTGCCATATATTTGCACCACGGGATTCAAGTTTTAGTCTAGTGCATTTGATTTGATTTATTTATTTATTTATTTAAAAGAGTGTTTTAATTTTCTCAAAGACTTAGAGAAAACACATTTCAATTGTTTTTTTTTATTTTTCTATACCATACCTGATAAGTTTATATCAACATAAACAGAGCACTTACTGTTACACGTTATTAATAATTTATTAATTAGAAACAGCATTTTTGTCTCTTTTGAGTGGCTTTCTGGGACATTTTAGTCTAACATCAAGCAATAGTTAATATAAAATAAATATGGTAACACTTTAGAATACAGTTCCATCATTAATGAATAACTACACAGGAACAAATGATTAATGCATCATTAACATTCTAGTTACTACTAACGACTAACAAGAAACTCTGATTAATGAATCAGTAAGTCTTAGCACTTAGTTGAACTTGGTAGTTCACTATTAGCTAGTCAGTAACTACTATTTTTTCACATCTCCCAGAGAACTACTAAGAACTACTATATACAGGTTCATAATTAATGTGAATGATGCAAAATGTATAATTAATTCTAAAGTGAAGATCATGGTA
>JAHKKF010534512.1:1396-13952 GCA_019740295.1 Labeo calbasu
AAACTTATTTTAGTTGACAGAACTTAAAATTTTAAGGCAGCAGGGTAACAAATTATTTTAAGCTGACTCAACAAATTGTGTTTTTTATTTTTTACAGTGTAGAGCCGATCCTCCCTATACGCAAAATACGCAAGCTGCATGGGGCCCCCGAAACACCAGGGCCCCCCTTGCCCTCAAGATTATTTGGGGCCAGCAGCTATCAAAACATGAATGTTCATTTCTTTTAATGTGGTGCGCTGTCGCCCTTTCTACGTAAAAATCAGTCAAATCATGTACCGTTACTAAAAAAACGAGTTGAAAGCATACAGAGCTGTGGAAGAGACAGCTGTTTCTCAAGCGCTTTCTGTGAGAGCGTTTCGAGATGGACTGAACCACGGCCGACACAATTTTGTGTAGGGCCCCCTCAAGTCCAGGATCGGCACTGCACCCACCAGTCTTCCCGGTTAGTTTTTAGGTTTGTGACAGGCACTATTTTACTGAACAAATGGGATACAGCTAAGAGTTTGAACACTTTACATACCTTTGATGAAGAACTGTGATTGATTGGCAAAGCTGGAATAAGTCCTTCTTGATTCTTCAGTTGACTTTGAAGAGGAAATATTGTTTGTTTTATGGTAAGTTTAGTATCAGAATTTAGAATTTTAGAATTTGTAATCATTTTCATATCTTCCTTTTTCTTGGGCAAAATTTGCCCTGAAATGCCAGTTTTGAGAAAAATAATTCCATTCAGTATTCCATTCCAAAGATTCTGTTTTGGGAGCATCTTGTTCTTCAAGTTTCTATAGTGATCTGCAAAGAAATAAAATAAAATAAAATAAAATAAAATAAAATAAAATAAAATAAAATAAAATAAAATAATACTTAATACATTTTTATTACCAGCATAAACACAGATGACAGCATCAGAAAAAGCTAAATTGCTGCTCTCTGCCAAAAAAGTACAATAAAACCAGTGAGATGTGACTAACTTTAAGGTAATAAAACTGACTTACTTTAAGGTAAAACATATTTGCCTCAAAGAGACCTGCCTCTTTCTTTCTCTTGACAGAGATCTGAGACTGTACAGGTAAGGAGAAATCACAGAGCTTTGTTGTGATGGGAGGATCAGAATCCACCTGACAACAGCCAACTAAAACTACAGGAATGCCAAGCCATTGCCAGTTACACATAAGTACAGATTCTTGTTTTTAAAACACCAGTTTATTGGAAGTAGTAAGTGTGTCATCTGTCATTGGTGTTGTTTTTATAAACAAAAAAATTCCAAATAGACACAGTTCTAGAGTGTGTTTCCTGTACAACAATGTAACTTACTGCTTAACCACCACAGAATGATGCATCTTTGTAGAAACTCTTTCCCAATTAGGGGTGGGTTTCCCGAAAGCAGCTATGGTTGTGAGTTCTGTCATTACCAATAAAGTGAAATGGAGCTTGCAACCATAGTTGGTGCTTTTGGGAAATGCACCCCAAGATACTGCTTTAACAAACATGGGATCTGATGACTGCTTCCTAATGTTGTTCCTTGTCATTTTGCTTTATTTGACATTTGTGACCCTGGACCACAAAACCAGTCTTAAGTCGCTGGGGGTATATTTGTAGCAATAGCCAAAAATACATTGTATGGGTCAAAATTATTGATTTTTATTTATGCCAAAAATCATTAGGATATTATGTAAAGATCATGTTCCATGAAGATATTTTGTAAAAGTCCTACTGTAAATATATCAAAACTTAATTTTTGATTAGTAATATACATTCTTAAGAACCTCATTTTGGACAACTTTAAAGGTGATTTTCTCAGTATTTTGATTTTTTTTGCACCCTCCGATTTCAGATTTTCAAATAGTTGTATCTTGGCCAAATATTATCCTATCCTAACAAACCATACATCAATAGAAGGTGTATTCATTCAGCTTTCACATTATTTATAAATCTCAATTTTGGAAAACTGACACTTGTGACTGGTTTTGTGGTCCAGGGTCACATTTGCTTCATCATTATTTTTCTTGTTATTATTACTGTATTTCTGTTTAATTTTATCATAGATCTACTCATATGATGTAAATGAGGTTTACAGCAGGTGTTGAAAAATTAATTTACAATGACGACGGGAGTCAGGTGTTGTGTAATAAGTGAGAATAACCACCCGTCCTCACAGTGTTGTTTATTCTTTATGTTGTGTTGGGACTTTTGTTATACTTCCTGCTTCCTGCCCCATATTTGTAGTTCTTTGTAGTTCCCCCTGTTGTTTAGTCTTCATTGATCACATGTGTGTCTTGTTAACCTGTTTCCATTGTGTTTATAGAGCCCTAGTGTTTCCCTTGCTCTTCTTCAATCATTATTTACTGTTTCAATGTTGTAGATGACTGGTGCCTCTGCTACACGTGTTCATTGCTTCCTTAATTTATTTGTATTTTCTATCACATTGTATTATGTCAATATACTGTATAGTTTATCATCATTGTCAAGTATGTCAAGAATGCAGATCTTCCAGTGACAGAGATTTCACCAAATGTTGGTTTATAGGCATATTGGCTTATAGGTTTGGTTTCCTTTATGTTTGCATTTTAATCAAATTGAACTCTTTGGCCCACATTTGTTTATATCTACTCCTTTTCAGTGCTATCACGTTAATATTTGTCTTCAGTTGGACATAGAATTCATCCGAAAATACCTGGCATTTAAAAGCGGAGCATTTTGTATTGTATAGTATATCATTGTTGTACTGTGTTTTTGTATTAAACAGACGTAGTGACTGTTCTCATAGTGATCTGTCTGTTTTTCAAATACATGACGTATCTCATTTAGTTTGTGTGTCACATAACGGCAGTGTTTCTAAGGCATTGTGTTACTGCTGATCAAATATAAATACATTTCTAAACACTGTCTATAGTGGCCTTCATGTTTAAGACGTGTTTAATCTGAAATCTAAAGCATGAATCGGCTTGTGATAGTTTTCATTATCGTGAAGTGACAGATAGTGAAAAGGATTCTTAAACAAGAAAAAATAATAATAATAACATAAGGCAGGACTTGATTTTGTCCATCAGGAGTCAGTTTGATTTAAATTTAACTTGGCCCTCCTCTGCTTGATGAGGGAGGGATTTTTTTTTTTTTTTTGGTCTTCCTGTCTTTGCTCTAGAGCTGCAGCAGATTCATCTTAAATGCTGTGTGGAAAGAAGCAGATTCATTTTGAAACATTTTTATCAGTGCAGCAACATGAAGATCATTCAGCTTCAGCTCTGTGAGTTTATTACATGATTTCAACAAATTGACATACTTTGAAAATATATTCAAATTATAAATAGTTTTATATTTTGCATCACAGGGGTTTTACTTTGGTAATGTTATTTATTTAATTATTTATTTTAGATGTATTAATCTGTTGTGAAGCTGCAGTGTCAGATCTACTAACTGATTTGGGATCAAATGTGATCATAAACTGTGATCTTGATGAAAAGGAGGTTTATTGGATTTTACTGAAAACACCAGATCCTCCAACACTGATTCTACGATCATTCCCACCAATGTCACCTTTTTATTTTAACAAAACATTCATAAACAAATATTCAGTGCAGTTTAAACATCATCTGATTATAAATAATGTGACCGTTGATGAATTAGGAGTTTATTACTGTATGAACACACGCACACCTCCAAAACTCAGCAACAGCACCAGACTACACTTGATTGGTAAGTTATTTGCTCCTTCAGTGATCAAGACATATTGATGAATGTTACTTACATGTCATTTACTGCTTAGAGTTTTATTATAGAAATTATATCATATCAAATCAGTATTTTGGGTGCTACAAATCTGCAACCATTGTAACAAAAAAATAAATAAATAAAAATAAATAAATAAATAAATAAATAAATAAAAAATCTGCAACAGTAACAGCTGTTATAGTAACAGACTGAAAACTTTCTTCACAGAATCAGCTCAACTAACTGAACCAACAACTCCACCAACTAACAATCATACAGTGGTGGAGTTTATTAATCAGAATCAAACACAATGGCAGATTATTAGCATCACATCTGCTCTGATGAACGGACTTCTGATCATTGTGGTGATCGGTGAGTTATTTTCAGCCATCTCTAAAAAATATCAGTATGATGCTTTTCTCCATAGGCAGCTGGAGTTAAATAAATATGTAAATATTCTTTATTTAAGTGTTTTACTTCATTTCTATTGTGCAACTGTAAATTACTGAATCTGAAAAAAAAAAAAAAAAAAAACTGTTCCATTTTTAGGGCTATTACATATTTTGGTTGGAATCAGGAAATCAGCAGAACAATCACAACAAGTCAACACTGATCTACAGCAGATGCAAGTTACAGAACAACATCAGGACCATTTACACTTAGAAAAATGTGAATCCATCCTTATTACTAAAATTAATTTCTGTCTTGATAATTGATGAGGATGTGACTACATTTGATATCTAAATTTCATTCTGCTTCCTAAAGTCTAGTTGGAAGTCATGCAAATAATCACAGTTATTTTACAGAACAGGCAGTTATAGTTTTATATTTTTCTTTATGTACGCCTTTGTATTTTAGTGGGTCACACAAATGAATCATCATATTTTGGTGTAGCATCAAAATATTTGAAAACTCCTGCTTCAGATGAAATATGTTTTTAGGAACTTTTATGTTTACTAGTTTGCCTATTTAGAATACTGTTTTAGAATCGCTGTCTTAATCTGTATCAGCTGAAAATGTTTGTGAGTGGTTGTCAACATGGATATTTCATTTTCTACCACTTTGACCTTGAATCAAGAGTGTGCACACTATTATTTTTGTGAAGACTGATTGGTTCCGTTTCCCATGCTGTTGGACCAAGAAAAGGCTGCATTTTATATTTTATAGAAAATTGTTTATTTTATTAAGATTACTTTTTTTTTTTTTTTTTTTTTGAAGAGAGTCACTTAAATTATCGTAAGATAATAAAATCTAACAGTGTGAAATCCTGTGGCTTGTCATCATACTTTTCTCTAACTCAGCATTTATGTTGTTGCTGTTTTGTCTCCCTGTATTTTATTAATTTATTTAATAATTTATTTAATGAAAGTGTGAATAGTTTGTCTGCTAGGGATTTTAAAATATGTTTTATTTTGAGAAAACATGTATGAGTATATTGTGGCATTCAAAAAGGAATCTGAATAAAAAAGTCCTAGCAAATGTCCTAGCCAAGTATTACTACAGTCCTGTAAAATGATATTACACTTCCTCACATAAACAGCATTTTTCTTCAATACCAAAATAATTGTAACATCATAGTAAACAACAGCACTATTGATTAATTATGACTGTATGATCACAGACAACCCTTAAGCATAATTTCCAGATTCATCACAAATTAAATTAAACTAAATAGGAGAGGAAGTGGTTTTTATATGGCCTGGCATGAGAATTTGTATTTGGTAGTGTACTGATGCCGTAATTTGTGAATTAATATAAATGAATTAATGTATGAATAAATAAATACATAAATAGATACAAAAATAATCAAACAAACTACCCAGTGTTAATTTCAACTCAACTAAACTAAAGTGCAAAACCAAAACCAGAAAAAAAAAAAAAAAATGTTCCACTGGCTTTAGCACTTGACAACGAAAAACTCTCACCTTTGTCTAGAGTAGAGGTGTAAGTGTGAAACAAGTGTTTTTCCAGTACCTTTATGTTTACAAAGTTCTCACAGTTGTCTAAACCTCAAATGAAAGAGCAACATTGTATTATTTCTGCTTTCATTGTTCACTAGATCTACACATTTAGCACTTGCTAAATGTGTCCAAAAAATGTAAATTTGCTGTTAATTTACTCACCCTCAGGTCATCCAATATGTTTTTTTTTTTTTTTTTTCAGTAGAACAGTAAATACAAATTTTGGCTGAAACCATGGTCCTTGATGATACATAAAATGCTCGGCAAATGTGAGTTAAACAAACATATCAGGGAACAAAAAATATTTCTTTGTCCATATGGTAATGAGGGTGAAACAAAAACTAAAAAAAAACTAAGAACTAGTCAGAAATCACTATCTGTAATATGTTTTCATGATAATATTTTTACACACTTATTCTGTAACATTTATATTTATAGACCTATGTTTTATCCAGTAGAGGATTGAAATAACCTCTGTTGAAAAATAGAAACCATCTCATAATTTGTAGTAATGGTTGTAGCTGAGTGAGTTTCACTAGAAACTCAAGAAAGTAAAACCACAAATTATGAGATGGTTTCTATTTTTTTTTTATACAGATGATTAAAATAAATGTATTATTGTATGTACTAAAATACTTGAAATATACATTAAAAGAACAGGGGGCAAAACGTATATGACAATGATAAACATAAACATAAACCTAGAATCTAGAAACCTGAAACAACAGAATTCTTCAATTTGAGCATTCATATGTCTGTGTGTGTGTGTGTGTGTGCATGTTTTTCATGACATATCAGGACACAAATTTGTATAATGACATGGGTATGACATAGTTATTACAAGGAGGGGCTGACTTATGAGGACACTGCCCCATGTCCCCATTTTTCAAAAGACTTCTACAGAGTCATACAGAATGAGTATTTTTGAGAAAGTAAAAATGTGCACAGTTTCCTGTGAGGACTAGGTGTAGGTGTAGCGTTGGTGTAGGGTGATAAATACAGCTTTTGAAAATACAGTTTATACAGTATAAAAACCATTACGCCTGTGGAATGTCACCACAATTCACAAAAACAAACCTGTGTGTGTGTCATGTTAATGTTAATTTTCTAACTCAATAGCTCTCAAATGTAACACGTTGTAGAATCTCTGTTGTCTCTTTATAATGAATGGAATTTTCATGTCAGACAATGTGTAGCAATAATTAGCAGCGAACATTTGGACTAGGGTTATCCTGAGATTTTACTCTACTGTTTAGGCTACATGCTCCAGGTCCTCAGTTTTCTTAACAAACGTATTTATTTAAAGCATTAATGGCTAATTAATTGGAGGAGCATGGGCGCACCGTCTGCAGAGCGTGTAAAGTTGTGTTCGATTTGAGCAGATCAATCAGCGTCTGACTTGAAGCAGTGTAGCTAGCCTATACCATCAAAGTAGGCTGCTGCAAAAGCGATTCGCGAGCAGAAGTGCCCCCCCAAATGAGGTGCCCAGCCCTGACATGCTCTATAGTGAGAGACGCGGACAACAGTAACCTGATTTAACTGTTAGCTTTTTTCCTTTTAGCTTCTCCCAACCGCCTTTATCTGGCTGTTATGGACTTCTCCAGAACATCCAGATGGTCAGTCCACCCCTGGACGAGCCCTAGAGATGGATCCCCTGCAAAGACCTCATTCCCACAACAGCCAGCGGCACAGATCCTCTGCGAAGACTACAAGAACCAGACATGTTCTCTGCACAAACCCTTATGGCCCTATCACCTGATGATGTTTCCCAAATGTCATCAAAAGGAGTTGGATAAAAATTTACTGAATATATAGAACAATAAGTCATTTTACAGGGAGTGGGCCGGATCTGGGCCGGATACAATGGTTTGTGTCAGCTTCCAGTGTGTGGGCTGGTTTTGGGCCGAGGACCCAGCCGTATAGTGGGCCGGAACTGAAAACTAATTTTGCTATCTGGGATCACTGTACTTCCACTGACTACCTTTTGCAACTGTCCAGATAACTCTGGGTATGTAAAATTTTGAAGTGACTCCCATTAGCGCAGAATCATAACTAATGTTGATCTAGAGTGATGTAAAAGTTCTGATATGACTGTTCACACTGCTGTTCACAAAACATCTGTGGAAGTGGCACAAACCAGAATGGAAAAGATCAGAATCCATGTGGCTTGTCCTGTTCACACTGTCATGAGAAAAACAGAGGATTTGGGCCACATTTGCCTGCAGTGTGAACGTAGCCTTATTAGCCAGCCAGATATGCAACCTAGTAGAACACCTCCATCTCATTAGTGCCACAACAATTTAAGATGAATGCTGAACATCAGATTTAGCTGGATTTGACTGCTCATGTACAGACAATACAAGTGATGCAAGTGAGGAAAGATTCAAGATATAAAATCTAGCGAATAGACATACTATGTAGCCCATGAGGAGGCCATAGCTCTGGTGGAGTGGGCTCTAACACCAACAGGGCATTCTTAGCCATGACAGCTGTATTTCAAGACTTTTACATCTGTAATCCAATGGGATAGTCATGGAGAGATACAGGCAGTCCTTTAAAGTGGACATTGAAGGACAAAAGGCTGTTTATCCAATCTGAATTAGGCAGATTGCTCAGTGTAAAAGTGCAATGCGCATGGGGCAGACCGTTCAATAAACGTATGAGTTCTCCACGTTCAATCCTTCAGGGTAAAAAAGCAACAAAGTTATGGCCTGGGCTCTAAACAGTGTTGAGTGCATCTTTGGCATGTAACCCTTCTTGGGTTAAAGAATGACCATACAATCATTCAGCATGAAGTCCATGTAAAAAAATGTTTAAATGCTGGAAACTAGGTGTTAGTTTCTTATATAAAAATATAACAGATAGCTCTTAGTCTAAAGGTTTTTGGTGGGGATTTTCAGAGCAGGTTACACCAGTAGGTGTTGGCAAGGGACCATCTTAAGAGTGAATGTGTCAGTCGCTGACACCAATAATGTGAAATCTCTTAAAGTCATAAGCATGAAACGGCTTGCGATCACAATAAGTCTTCCTGATTCATGATTGATAGAGAAACAGATACTTAAAGAAGAAAAAAAAAAATACACAGGGCAGGATTTGATTTTGCCCATCGAGAGTCAGTTTGATTACTGTGGCTTGCTATTGCTCTGTCCCATCCTCATGGCAGTAAACACACCATAAGTCAAGCGATGTTGTTGCAAGAGGGAGAGGAAGTTACACTGATCAGCCACAGCACTGAAACCAGTGACATGTGAAGTGAAAACCATTGATTACATTGTTACAGTGGACTTGTCAATGGTGGGAGATATAAGACAGCAAGTGAACAGTCAGTTCTTAAATTTTGAGTGTTGGAAGCAGGAAAAATAGGCAAGTGAAAAGACCTGACTGACAAACAGTGATGGCCAGATGACTGGGTCTGAGCATCCAGCCTTTAAACACACACAATACACATGAGCTTCCTGAATAGAAGATGTGAAGGTTTAACAATAGTTCTAAAAAAAAATTATCTGTAATTTGAGAAATATACCCAAGTGACTAGAAAAATAAAACATAATACAGTGATGATGGTGACGGGGGTTAGGTGTTGTGGTCAGAGCAAATTTAACTTTGACTTCCTCTGCTTGATAAAGGAAGGGTTTTTGGTCTTCATGTCTTTGCTCTAGAGCTGCAGTAGATTCATCTTAAATGTTGTGTGGAGAGAAACAGATTCATTTTTATCACTGCAGCAACATGAAGATCATTCAGCTTCAGCTCTGTGAGTTTATTACATGATTTCAACAAATTGACATACTTTGAAAATATATTCAAATGATAATATATTCAAATTTGTTTTGTGTTTTGCATCACAGGGGTTTTACATTGGTAATGTTATTTATTTGTTTATTTATTTTAGATGTGTTTATCTGTTGTCAAGCTGCAGTGTCAGATTTACAAACCGATTTGGAATCAAATGTGACAATAAACTGTGATCTTGATGAAAAGGAGGTTTATTGGATTTTACTGAAAACAGCAGATCCTCCAACACTGATTCTACGATCATTCCCAGCACCAACACCACCTTTTTACATAAAAAATACATTTAGAAAGAAATATTCAGTGCAGTTTAAACATCGTCTGGTTATTAATAATGTGACTGCTGATGAATTAGGAGTTTATTACTGTATGAACACACGCACACCTCCAAAACTCAGCAACAGCACCAGAATACGCTTGAACGGTAAGTTATTTGCTCCTTCAGTGATCAAGACATACTGTCATTTAATGCTTAGATTTTAGATTCATAAATTATATTAAATCAGTATTTTGGGTGCTACAAATCTGCAACCATTGCAGTAGTTACAGTGACAGACTGTGAACACTTTCTTCACAGAATCAGCTCAACTAACTGAGTGTCACAATCATACAGTGGTGGAGTTTATTGATCAGAATCAAACACGATGGCAGATTATTAGCATCACATCTATGCTGATGAATGGACTTGTACTTATTGTGCTGACTGGTGAGATGTTTATAAACCATTTGTAAAAATATTAATATGATGCTTTCCTCCACTGGCAGATAAAGTTAATAAAATATGTAAATATTCTTTATGCTTTTGACTACATTATTATTGTACAACCGTTTGTAAACACTGAAAAACTGTTCAATTTCTAGGACTATTAAATGTTTTGGTTGGAATCAGAAAATCAGCAGAACAATCACAACTCAACACTGATCTACAGCGAGTTAAAGAACAGCATCAGGATCATTTACACTTAAAAAAATGTGAATCCATCCTTACTACTAAAATTAATTTCTGTCTTGATAATTATTGAGGATTTGATTACATTTGATATTTATATTTCATGCGATTTATGTATCTAATCACAATTATTTTATTGAACAGACAGTTATAGTTTCGTATTTTTCTTTATAGCTGCCTTTGTATTTTAGTGGGTCCCACAAGTGAATCATCATATTTTGGTGACGGTGGCATCAAAAAATTTGAAAATCCCAGCTTCAGATAAAACGTGTGTTTAGGAACTTTTATGTTTATTACTTTGTCTGTTTGGAATATTTTTATTTTGTAATCACTGTCTTAATATGTATCTGCTGAACATTTTTGTGAGTGGTTATTGATGAGGATATTTGTTTTTCTACCACTTTGACCTTTTTACTTTTGTGAATTGTTTGAGTTTGCCATGCTGTTGGACAAAGAAAAGGTTACATTTTAGAGGACTATTTATTTTATTAATATCTAATACTCTAATAGTGTGAAATGTCGTGGCTTGTCATCCTACTTTTCTCAGCTCAAAACTTCAACTGTATTTTAACAAAATGAAAGTGTGAAGGGTCTGTCTGCTGGCAATTTTAAAATGTGTTTTATTTTGTGAAAACATCTGTGAGTATATTTTGACATTCAAAAAAGAATCTTAAAGAAATGTGCTAACAAATGAAGGACAGAATAGCCGGGTATTACTACAGTCCCGTAAAATGATATTACACTTCCTCACGTAAACAGCATTTTTCTTCAATACCAAAATCATTTAATACTTTAATCAACATTATAGTAAATAACGTCAGTATTGATTCATTAGGACTTCATGACTGTATGAACAAACCTTAAGCAGCATTCCCAGATTCATCACAAATCTAAAACTAAAAAAAAGAGAGAAAAGGTCAAAGGTGTATTTTTAAATAGCCTGGCATGAGTCATGACTCATATTTCTATTTGGTACTATATTGCTGTCATAATTTGTAAATTAATATGTATTAATAAATGAATAAATAAACAAACAAACAACTCAGTGTTATTTTCAACTCACTTAAACTTAAGTGCTAAACCAAAACCAGAAAAAAAAAAAAAAATGTTCCACTTGTTTTTGCACTTGACAACGAACACCTCTCACCTTTGTGCAGAGTGGTGGTTTAAGTGTGAAATGTGTGCAGTGTTTTTCCAATACCTTTATGTTTATAAAGTTCTCACAGTTGTATAAACCTCAAATGAAAGAGCAACATTGTATTATTTCTGCTTTCTACACATTTAGTGCACATTTAGCACTTGCCAAATGTGTTAATTCACCCAAAAATGAAAATTTGCTCTTAATTTTAATCCTTAGGCCATCCAAGATGTTGTTTTTTTTTTTTTTTTTTTTTTTCTTCAGTAGAACAGTAAATAAGAGTTTAGTCAGTGGCTCGGCAAATGTGAAACAAACAAGCATATCAGGGAACAAAATATATTTCTTTGTCCATATGGTAATGATGGTAAAACAAAAAAATAAAAACTAAGAACTAGTCAGAAATCACTATCTGTAATGTGTTTTCATGATAATATTTTGCACACGTAGGCTGTAACATTTAAATTTATAGACCTATGTTTTATCCAGTAGAGGGCGCCAAACACAAACACTTAAAGCTCCTTACTTCAGTAGAATGGTAGAAAGATTTGTAATTGACAGAAAATGACAAAAATTCACAGATATATTTAGATATTTTTTCTAGTGTTCAGCATTAATCTCACTATATTTTATTGTTTATGTTAATTTGTAATTTGATTTTCCAATGACTTCATTCAAAACAAGGCTAATATCTTAAATATTTTTGCTCAGATGAATTTACATTGTTTTAGGGATGTTTAAACAGCATTTCTTAAAACAAATTTGACATACAAGCTGGCAAAAAAGCACATTTGCAACTTTCCCTGAGGATTCTGTAGATAGAGGTGAAGGCAATTGAACCTCAAAAGTCCTGAAAAGTGAAACAGAACATTTTGATTGGTGGTTGACTGAAGTATCCCAGACAGCACACGTACGTCTACAAGATGTCTGTTAAAGATCACTTGATCTGGAAAGCATCTGCTGTGTACAAATATCTGGCAGACATCTGTAAGATGTCAGTTTTACATACATTCTAAA
>JAHKKF010534513.1:1445-13467 GCA_019740295.1 Labeo calbasu
GGATGATGATGAGATTAGATCAGTGTGGAGCACTGGCTGTTGTCAGACTCCTTGTGCAAACAAAAATCTCACTAGATTATTACAATTAATGGATGTTTGGAAATGTAAACCGATATTTTTTACTGACACACTACAGCAAAAGATAGAAATAACTTACTTTAAACCATTTTTAGCTGGTGAAAATACTAGTGGCCTAAAACTTTTGCACAGTACAGTATATATATAAATATATTATATATACGCTGCTGCTCAAATGTTTGGGATCAGTAACATTTTTAATGTTTTTTAAAGACATTTCTTATGATCATCAAGGCTGTGTTCATCTGATCAAAAATACAGAAAAAAATGTAAAACAATGCTTTTCTATATTAATATACATTAAAAAGTAATTTACATCTGTAATTAAAGTTGAATTTTCAGAATCGTTACTCCAGTCTTCAGTGCCACATGATCCTTCAAAAATCATTCTAATATGGTGATTTATTATCAGTGTGTCACAGAGAGCGCCTCCGTAGCTTCCCTTTCGGGCCATCAGAGGGCTCCATCACCGGAGTTTTGATAATCCTCACACACTACATTCCCATAAGCCCCATACCTGGCACTGATCACCTCTGACACCTTCACCGGGCTTTTTATAGCACACTCTCACCTGGGTCCTTCGTGAAGTCTTGTTTTGCCATGGTGAACATTACTGAGCGTTTATATCTATCTTCTTTCGGACTGTCTTTGTTATCACCCTGCCTGTCCCTCATTTACGGACTATTGCTGCCTGTCTTTTGGACTTCTGCTAACGTTTTGGACTACTGTTGTTATTGCTGCCTGCCTTTTAGATCTTTGCTATCGTTTTGACTACTGTTGATATCGCTGCCTGCCCCGACCTTTCGCTTGTCTAATGTTCACGATTTTGTCTGCCCTGATCTGCTGCTTTGCTTGTGTTTTGCTTGTATGACAACGATACTAATATAGCTACTAATGGATCCTCGCCTGGCTTTCCCCGAAAAATATGATGCTAATCCTGCTCAATGCAAGAGCTTTTGCTTCAGTGTACCATGTTTGTTAACCAACAACCTGCTCTGTATGCCACTGATGAGGGGAAGATTTTGTTTGTTCGTTGCTCACGGGGAAGTCTTTGGAGTAGATGACAGCGGTATGGAAAGATGGCGGCTCGCCGTTCCCCATGTTTGAGGTTTTTCTAAAACGTTTTCGGGAGGTCTTTGATCATTCTAAGGATGGCAAGAGCGTGGGTGATCACTTGCTGGTGTTAACCCAGGGGAGGAGGTCCACTGCAAAGTACACTCTTACTTTTCATACCCTTGCTGCTCAGACTACGTGGGTAGATGATACCCTGAAGGTGCTTTTTCGTAGGGGCTTAAATTACGATCTTCAGACTGAGTTACCAGTCTGGCAAACGAAGGGAAAACACTAGACCAATTCATTGAGCTTATTATCCAGATAGCTAACCTTCTCAGATCACTCATTGGGATAAGGTCTGCTTCCCTCGTTGCATCCTTGCCATCACACCTCTTCCCCTCCGAACTGTTTCTGTTAAGGAGACAAGCATCCCAGGTCTGCCCAGTGTTTACCATGATCTTCGTGAAGCCTTCAGCAAAGCCAAGGCCTCTGAATTACCTCCACACAGACCTTCTGACTGTGGCATCAATCTCCTACCTGGTACCACCCCTCAGAGGGGCCGAATATTCCCACTGTCACAAACTTTGAGTCCGAAGCTATGAGTGACTACATCAGGGAGGAACTGGCTAAAGGCTTTATTCAACCATCTATGTCAGCAGCCTTGGTGGGCTTCTTTTTCATTAAAAAGAAGAACGGTGGTCTTCGCCCCTGCATCGATTATTGTGGCCTCAATGAGATAACTGTTAAATTTCGTTACCCACTGCCCCTAGTGCCATCGGCATTAGAACAACTGAGAACCGCCGATTTCTTCACCAAACTCAAATTACGCAGCACATATAATCTCGTTCGGATTGAAGAGGGAGACGAGTGGAAGACTGCCTTCTCCACTAGCACTGGGCACTATGAATAACGGGTTATCCCCTTTGGCCTTGTCAGTAGTCTGTGTGTTTTTCAGTCATTTATCAACAACGTTTTCAGAGACATGCTCAATAAGTACCTTATCATATACACTGATGCTATCCTGATTTATTCAGAGACCCTCGAGGACCATATCCAGCAAGTTAGAGCAGTTCTGAAGAGAAGTGCAGAGAAGTGCGAGTTCCACTTGACATCTGTCTCTTTTCTTGGCTACATGATAAACCATGAAGGTGTAGCCATGGATGAAAGCAAAGTCAACGCAGTCCTCAACTGGCCTGTGCCCAGCACCATCAGAGAGTTGCAACGTTTCCTGGGGTTCGCCAATTTCTATCTCAGGTTTATCAGAGGTTTCAGCTCAGTAGCAGCTCCGCTAACCAATATCATTAAGAGTTAAATACCTCAACGTCCCCGGTCGCACATCGCAGTAGACTTCATCACAGACCTACCCAACTCTAATGGCCATACCACGATCTTCACTGTCATAGAAGCGAGGAGACTTGGAACCAGGCACATCATCACCTACAACACGCAATCAGATGACAGAAGGAACAAGCTGACTCGCATCGCCGCTCTAGCCCGGAATACACCCCTGGCCAGTGGGTATGGCTATCCACCCGACACCTCCGTCTCGCTTTAATGCTTGACTTTACCTAAAAAAAAGGCATCAGAGGCACCAGAGGACCGTGGGAAACCCCTGCGTCGACCACCTCCTCGCTTCCGGAGCTGCTCACAGGGAGGGGGGGACTCAGTTTTGATAATACTCGCACACTACATTTCCCATAAGCCTTGTACCTGGCACTGATCACCTCTGACACCTGAACCCCATTCACCCAGCTATTTATAGCACACTCTCACCTGGGTCCTTTGTGAAGTTGTGTTTATTTCTATCTTATTTCTATCTTGTTTCTATCCTGTCTTTGTTATTATCCTGCCTGCCCCTCGTTTACGGACTATTGCTGCCTGCCTGTTGGACTTTTGCTATCGTTTTGGACTAGTGTTGTTATTGCTGCGTGCCTTTTAGATCTTTGCTATCGTTTTGACTACTGTTGATATCGCTGCCTGCCCGGACCTTTCGCTTGTCTAATGTTCACGATTTTGTCTGCTCTGCTCTGCTGCTTTGCTTGTGTTTTGACCCCTGCTTGTACGACAACGATACTAATAAAGCTGCTAATGGATCCCGGTCGTAGTGATGAATCATTACACAGTGCTGGAAACAGTTGTGCTGCTTAATATTTTTTTGGAACCTGTGATATTTTTTTTCAGGATTCTTTAATCAATGGAAAAAAAAAAGAAAAGAAAAAAAAAAAAGAACAGCATTTATTTTAAATAGAAAGGTTTTTCTTACAAAATACACTACCTATTCAAAAGTTTGGGGTCAGTTAATTTTTATTCTTTCTTTTTTTGAAGGAAATTAATACTTTTATTCACCAAGGATGTGTTAAATTAATAAAAAGTGATAGCATAGATTTACATTGTTATAAAATATTTATATTTTGAATAAATGCTGTTCTTTTTAACTTGTTATTCATCAAAGAATCCTGAAAAAAAAAGAAAAAATATATTTCCCAAAAAATATTTGGCAGCACAACTGTTTCCAACATTGATCATTCTAATAATAAATCAGCATATTAGAATGGTTTCTGAAGGATCATGTGAGAATTCTTTAAAAAACATTACAAGACTTACTGATCTCAAACTTTTGAGCGGTATATAATATACACATATACACACAATTTGCAATATACAATAAATACTGTTTATTCTATTAGAATTTCCACCCAAATTCCAAAATTTTGAGCTAAGTTAGCCTTAGCTCTTTGAGTGATCAACATTTAGGTCTCTAATCTTCTACCGATAAACAGAACTTTGTTATATCAGATATGCTTTTACATTTTTTTGACCAGACAAACATTGTCCATAACATAGCCTAACAGGGTGGAACTTTAAAAAAAAAAAAGGTAGTGAGAGTTAACACTTACCTCAGTTTGTACAGTTGAATTCCATCTGGAAAAATGAACAATATCAGTTCCTGAAAATGGTCCCAATGGATTTGTAGTCTGTTTTGGAAGGTGAGAAAATACTTGCTAACAGAACACAGTAAATGAAGAAAATTGTAAAAAAAAAAAAAAACTCTCAGGTTACGTATGTAACCATGGTTCCCTGAGAAGGGAACGAGACACTGCGTCCTCTCTAGAGGTCACTATGGGCAACGTCTCCTATGTGATCCGTGTCTGAAGCGAACACATCTTCCGCTTCTTCGTCTGAAGCTTGTGTCTGAAGCATGGCGATGAAACTAGAGGATGCAGTGTCTCGTTCCCTTCTCAGGGAACCATGGTTACATACACAACCTGAGACGTTCCCTTTTCGTTCCCTTTGAACTGCATCCTTTAGAGGTCACTATGGGGAACAGTTATACCCACGCTGCCATGCTGAGGGGATTGCAAGCCAGACACCAAAGGCGAGCACTAAGTACCAGCTCCACCCAAGTAGAGGGAACTGCCCCAAAAGATGTCCAGGCAACTGTCAGTGACTTAATCCCTTCGGCCAAAGGCCTGAGCTGCATACCCAAGAACTTACCTGTAAGGACCAGGCTAAAGATGCCTGACCGTAGGGCAGAGCTCAGACTTGGAATCAGAAAAGAGATTCCTTTAAGGTATATAGGATTTTTGAAAGAACACAAGAAGCTAGTGTGTGTTCTTACCACAACGTGGATTTTAGAATGTGCCCGGCTAGCCTGGACACTGAAATACTGTTCACAAAAAGAGGCTCTGGGAAGCAGAGAACCCAAATCCCAAATTAGGGAGGTTCTAAGCTCTCAGGGAGCAGAATTGTGCCCAAAATGGCCGTAATGAAAGCTCAGTCCTAATAACCAAGGTGAGCATTTAGCAGCCGCAGGGTAGATACTAGGGCTGTCAAACGGTACCGGGTTCGGTACTTTCGGTTCTGGAAGTTTAAAAACATCCATTTCCCGCTCATATCTGAGTGCTGTTGAGCCGATTTTTAAACATCGCTGATTGGCCATAGTGTTCAAGCGCTCAACAGACATGACTGTTGTTATTGGCTACAATGATAAGCGCTTCACGCTCCTCACCGAGCACTCACAAATAAGCACAACGGGAGTGTTTGAAAGCCATGTGTGTCAGCGGATCCCTAATACATCTGCATATAGACAGATCTGCTGACAGATGCGGCTTTCAAACGCTCCCGTTGTGGAAGGAGAAACACATCGGGTGGCAGCAAGTGGCCAACTGATCCGATGAGGTTGCTATGGAGCATTAGCAGCCGTAGGGCAGGTACCTAACCCCCAGAAAAGGAGGAGGACCTACCCTCTCTACCAAAGGATGGCGTGCTTCAAAAACCCCGTCTCTGCAAGGTGAACACTACCATATCCTGAGATGAGCATCCAGAAGGGTGTATTAGAACAAGATTCAACATTGAAGGGAATTGAGTCGTTCTTAGAGAAATTAGTTAAAAACAACTCATGTGAAATAAAGTTATCTAGTATCTTCAGCCTGCGACTGAGGTGAGCACCAAGGCCAGCCCTCCATGGAGGGGAGCCTTGCCAGGGCAACCAACAATTGCTAGAAAGAGGCATCGCCATGACCCGCCAAAGAGGGGCATTAGCTATTATCAACCCAAGTAATCAAAAGAAAGCGTGGGCCCAGTTCTAGCCAAGAATAAAAGTGCAAGAACAAAAAGGGGCCTAATCATACCTGGCAGGCTGTTGCTCCTCAGAGCCAGCACTGAAAATGAGGATTGGGTGAATAGCTTGGTAACAGGAACCCCCTCAGGGCGAGACATGAGTAGAGTGCGATGTATCCAAGCAGAGATGTCCAGGGGCATCTCGTGAAGTGAACTTCCGAGAGCTTACCTAGAGGAAGGACAAAACAAGTCCTAGAGAAAAAAGTGTCCTACCCTGAAATATAAGATGAACACAGAACCCAGCCGAACATATTGCAATACAAGCCTAAGCAGCTAATAACAAATACCAGTTCTGCCCTACAAAGGCAAAAGACCTTAACTCACTAGAGTGTAAAAATGAGAAAAATTACTTTAAAGTTTTTTATTTGTCCAGCCAAATTAATTATAGGTAATTTGGCAATTATATGTTTTAGCAGAATTGTGAGTTCAAACTTGATTTTTACCCCTATTTCAAAGTTACCATACTCTGCCTTTGCGGTGTCTGCAAAAAGTGATGCTCAGTAATGTAAGAGAATGCTAGGCATAGCATAATAGTTTTTTATATTGACTTGAATGAAATAGCGTAACCTAAAAGAACTTGTGGATTGATGTGAATGCCAGCAAGCAGAAATGGCCAGAATGCTTGTGGATTGATTTTTATTGGGTTACAAGAAAAGGTAGGATATGGATTTAATTGTAAACAGCTCGTAGCCTACTGATTTTATAATTGATCATTTCATTCCACACACCTCCAACTAGAAGTGACAGCCTGCTGAATAATCTGCATTATAAAAAGTAAAAAAAATAAAAAAATCTTTAAAGATTAAAGAAAGCTGTCTGGCCGATCGCTATCTATCCAATTCATTTGTCTAATGCTTCAGTGACAGATCAGATGTATGAAAGTATATAAGTTACACCGTAATTAAAATGCGGCAGACTTTAATGGACAGTAAAACAAAGAACACCATATAACTCTAAGTCAGCACCGTAACTTCATACTGACACGTGGCTAAACAAAGGCAGAACGCCCTAACTCAATTTGAGCTTTTCAAACAAAGTCAAAGAGCGGTAACTTGTGTTATACGGTGTTGTGCGTTGGTTTCTCCAGGGGTTTTTGAAGTTACAGTTAAGACAATCCATTATTTTCTCGGCAGAACTACTAAATTGACTCAAGGTACTTATACACATGATAAAGGAAATGTCTTAAATGTCCCAAAATTATCAGTAACTTATTTTTGACCAAAATCGAAGTTATGGTCTTTTGCCTTTGCACGGCAGAGTTCTGGTGAGATATGAAAAGGATCATACCCACCACAATGGCTCCCCAGCATGATTCATCCACAGACATACTAGAAGGGCTAGTCTGAAGACTGAGTCCGGACCATCAGTTAGGCTGTTCTATACATAATAGAACATAACCCTGCACATCAAGGTCAGTGTGCCAGGGGGGGACTTACAACCCTAGCAGGGGAGACAGCACTGTCTGGATAAGAGCTCAAGAGACAACTACTTAAAAAACCCTAGAAGGGGGAGCAATCACTGAGCTATCAGCAGCTAGTCCCACATAGCCAGTTTGAAGAACCTGATAAACCCTCCTAGATGCAACCTAGACCACCAGAGTGGGCCATCTTCTTACAACGCTACCAGGGGAGAAAGCACTATCTAGGCGAGGGCCTAGATAGTGCCTAGATAGAGGGCCTAGGCAAGATCCTAGAAAGGAGAGCAGTCATTGAGCTAGCACATAGATATCCTCAGATACCGATGTGTGTAGGAAGGGCTATCAGGTTGAACTGAATGAAACCACCCGGACTACAGAAAGTAAGCTGTCCAACTAAATTCCAAAGAGGGGCAACAGCATTGCTAGGTACGGGCTCAAGGTGACCGCCAACAAAAAACCCTAGGAAGGGGAGCCATAACCGAGCTACCACAATGGCTATCCGCAGATAGCTGGCTTTAGGAAAGGGTACCATATAACCGCCAGGACCATTTCCAGCTGTGGGCTGTTTAAATATAAAACCGAAAAGGGAAGACAGCACCATCTCGGCAGGGCTCCAGGAAGATGCTATTAAGAACACCAAGGAAGGGTCTTAGTAAGCACATAGCTACCCTCAGATACCTATGCTTCCAGGAAGGGGCAATTTGACACACAGCTAACCTCAGATAGCTGCTCTTAACCCTCTGGGGTTGAAAAATGCACTGGCGCTGTTTGTGGCAGTTTTTCTGATAACGCCAAAAAGAACTTCAATTACTCTGTCATTTTTGATCGTGCAGATAAGAGCAATACATAAATCGAATCTGTAAGGAGTCCACTTTTATTTGTGTACACTCATAATAACAACAACACTGTGGTTTTGTGAAATAAAGCAGACAAACAGGGTATGCAGTCTGCTGCGTTGTTCTCTGTCATTAAGAAATGCATCATTAAAATTAACTAAAACTTAGCAAATACTCCACACAGAGTCATGAGAGATATATCTATCGAAAGCCTGACATGTCTACTTTTAAATGATGTAAGTCTTATCGAAAACAAATATCATGTGTTAAAGTAATCTGTATGAAACCAACCCCATGTGCAGTCTTTCTCGTCAGACCTAATTATTTTTAATTTGATCACGCCCATGAGCTACTTACACTTAGATATTATAATCAGCCACATGAAGGCGCAAGCAGCGTACCGCCCACATCAACGTAAACAAAGCAGCGAGCCTTGACTTGCATCTTGTTACTGGAAGAAGACGCGCTGTGAGGAGTAAGATTTATATTTCCCTCAGAGGAAGAGCTGCGACGTACGGCGAGATCCACCGAAGGTGACAAGTAAGTCTTTCTCTTATTATCCTACTCACGTTAGTTGTTGTGTTACTGTAACATAACTTGTACACATTATAATAGTTAGATTTTTTCCAAATTATAATTCCTGACTACATGTTCAATCAAGTGTAACGTTATGAAGTATGTTTCATTTCATTGCAGCTAAATGTTTCATGACGCCAAAATAAAAATGACGCGATATAAAAGTAATAGTGTTTACACTGTAACACTGAATGATAGAGTCTAAGATTGTTTAGGCAAAACTATACTCTGTTCACCAAAAGATGTTTATAACGTGCTTAACAATAATATATTAGTTTCCCAGACATAAAATGGTTTTGTATTGTATAATACATACAAAGCATGCTTGTGTTTATGACTATTAAATTATATTTATTTATTTATCGTATAACAATAGGATAATATTAGTTTATTATTAATACTCTGTTCATGAATAGATGTTTAACATGCTAAACAATTAGTTTCTCAGATATAAAATGCCATTTTTTAAGATAGTATAAAGCATGTGTGAGTCTATGACTACAAAATCATACTATATGTATATATTACAGTTGCTCCTGCTTACAGATGTTTTTTTTTTAATTTTTCTAGTGATCTGATACCTGCCCCACAGATGAAAGAGATGAATTTCCTGGCCTACTGATGATGAGTTTTGTTTCTTAAATCCATGGAAAGAAGCAGCAATCACTTAAATATTAGGTATAATTTACTTGTTTTACTTTTTGAACAGAATTCAGAAAAAAGTTTTCAGGAATGACACAAAGTCTGTTCACGTCTCTATGGTTAGATCAGTATAGTCAATAATGTGCTTTTGACCTTCATTATGTATGTTTTGATGATACTGTGTTGTAAATAAAATACAAATAGTCTAAAACTCCATTCTTTGAATCTCTCGTTGTCTCTACCTAAAAGTCACAGTCTCATTGATGGGCCATTAGAGGAGGGCCTTTTGTCTCTCAGGTGTGAATCAAATATTCATGGTCGTTGTCACTCCCTCACATATTCCCTTTCAATCACAAAACATGTCTTAGAAAATTTAAATCAATATTTTGTTTTCTGTAAATAAGTGAATGAGATGATTTTCACATCATTTTGTAGAAAAAACTCAACAAATGTTCTGAATGTGTTTCATTGCCTTATTTCAGTAACTTAAACATTTTTAGTTTTTCACTAACCACGCATAAATGTTGTTTTCTCAAAAACACAAACATGTACATTCATGTTGCTTACATATTATTGTAGCCCAGTTTGTGCTGATTACAGTGTAACCAGACTTTAGCCATTAATATGTTTTTAAGATACTGAAAAAAGCATAAATGTCAGGGCATGTCAAAACTTCTCCAGTGTGCCAAAACACCCTCAGACCAAGTCTGTCCCACCATTAACATAGCTGAACTATAACCATCCTCAGATGGCTGTGTTAAGGAGGTGTCCTTTTTGGGTTTTTTTGTCCATAAACCCAAGTTTTGGCAGATAATTAACACAGCAACGCGCAGCATATATTCAGCTCCTGCGGGAGCTAAACATGATCTGCCCACGCACTAGATTCCCCCTGGAATCAGACGAGAAAGGAGTCGCCACCGCAAATGTGTTGTTAATGCCACTATAGGTGAATGCACTCATGCAAATTTGGATGTTTCAACTCGGGTAAACAATCACCTCCCTTTTTTGTGAATGCATTGCAATGAGCACATCCAGTTCGTTGAGAGCTGGACGCACTGCTCTTAACCATACACACACACAGCCCGCGAGCTTGTAAAGGCGGGCATGAGAGCATGCCTGTCTCTCGCAAGAAACAAGCATTGAATGCGACGATCGTGTTCAACTCCCTGGAGGGCTGATATTCGCTTACTCCAGCGGGAGCCAAACATGATCTGCTCACGCGTTAGATTCCCCCGGGGATCAGACGAGAAAGGAATCGCCGCCGCAAATGTGTAGTTAATGCCACGACAGGCGAACGCACTCATGCAAATTCGGATGTTACAACTCAGGTAAACAATCACCTCCCTTTTTTGTGAATGCATCGCAATGAGCACGTCCAGTTCCTTGAGAGCTGGAAGCACTGCTCTTAACCACACACACACAGCCCGCAAGCTTGTGAAAGCTGTCTCTTGCAAGAAACAAGCATTGAATGCGATGATCGTGTTCAACTCCCTGGAGAGCTGATATTCGCTTACTCCTCACCATACCTACACAGCTCGTGTAGCCGTAAGGAAAGCTGCGGATATCAGAGGGTGCTTGCCTCTCGCAAGAGACAAACAAAGAGCGCAATAAACTCCCTCGAGAGCTGAAAACGCTTGCTTTTTACCACACATTGTCACAGATGAGCCGTTCTGGTGAGAGAAATGCACACAGACAAAAGGTCAGAATTAAAGACAAAGAAGCGGAAGATGTGTTCGACCGGCGCCCTTTTGTATTATGTGGTCGCACTGGTATGATGCGCCAGTGACATCATAGGCTGTCGCCAACCAGTACTGTGTAGTTTTTGTATATAGGCTTCAGACACGGGTCATGTAGGAGACGTTCCCCATAGCGACCTCTAGAGGACGCAGTTCGAAGTTCCTTCGAAAGGGAACTATAGTCCATAGTACATAGTATGCTCCCCTCCCCTCCCCTCGAAGGTTTGCTTTGAGCATTGCCCTATTGGGCAACTGAGGTTCGCCCTTACTGCCTTCCCCTTGGAGCCTTGTATTATGCAGCAGTCCTCCCCTCATTCTGAGCGTTTCTCAACGGTACGTCTAAAAATCCATTCTTATGGTAAGACCCACACGAACCTTTGGGCGCTTTCTCAAATCCACGCCGTGGCATGGAAAGCAGAGTTCGGCATCCTTTCTAAAATCCTTTATGGTAGGGATTCACTCGCCATTGCTACTGCATCCTCTAGTCTCATCGTCATGCTTCGGATGTAAGCTTCAGACGAAGAAGCGAATGTTATGTTCTACCGGCATCCTTTTATACTGTAGTCGCACCGGTAGTGATGTCATAAGCTTCAGACACAGGTCACGGAGATGGCGTTCCCCATAGCAGCCCCTAGAGGACGCAGTGTCTCATTCCCTTCTCAGGGAACCAGGCTTACATACGTAACCTGAGACGTTTTACCACTGCGTTGTTGAGGAATATAATGTAGCAATCTAGTATTTAAGCTATTTTATTAATGAGAATCGCGGGGAAGCGCTGACAACAAGTTTATGTATGTGCAAGGCGCAATGCGATCTTCGACCTCTCTTTGTCTCTGTGTGTGTGTGCATTTGCGTGCATCAATTAAAGCAGCGTATTAATATAGAATGGTGATTAAACTGACTTGGAACTAACTGTGCATTAAATGATGTTTTATTAACAAGGTTCGGGAGGAGCGCGTCAGATATCTAGCCTAATTAACACAACAGGAGTCCACTCAAGTCAATCAACGCTATGCATTCAAATACAGCTGACTTACCTCTATCCTTTGACGGTTTATCAGCAT
>JAHKKF010534514.1:3657-26861 GCA_019740295.1 Labeo calbasu
TTTGTCACATAAGTTTTGGCAAACTCCAGTCTTGCTTTTTTATGCCTTTGTGTCAGCAGTGGTGTCCTCCTGGGTCTCCTACCATAGAGTCCCTTTTCGACAGATAGTGCGAGCTGACACTGTTGTACCCTGTGTCTGCAGATCAGCTTGAATTTGTTTGGAAGTTAATCAGGGTTCTTTATCCACCATTCGAATCCTTTGTTGTAATATTTCATTAATTTTGCTCTTCCGTCCATGTCCAAGGAGGTTAGCTACAGTGCCATGGGCTGTAAACCTCTTGATGTTATTGCGCACGGTGGACACAGGAACATTAAGATCTCTGGAGATGGACTTGTAGCCTTGAGATTGTCCATGTCTTTCCACATTTTTTTCTCTCAAATCCACAACTTTTAACACTTCTTTCTTTTCTCCATGCTCAGTGTGACACAACACAAAGGTTGAGTCAACTTTTCTCCATTTTAACTGGCTGCAAGTGTGATTACTATATCGCCCACACGTTACTTGACACAGGTGTGTCTAAATACATTTTCTGACAGAATTGTGAGGGTGCCGATATTTTTGGCCATGACTGTAAATATAATAATAGATAGGTATTTTTGTATTAATAGAATTTAAAAGCAGTGATTCATGGTCCAGTGGGCTCATGCGATCTTAAAAGCTAAGCAAGGTTTGGCTTGGTTAGTATGTGGATGGGAGACCACCTGGGGTTACCATGATGCTGTAAGCATAATGTTTTTTTATTCTCCATTTGGTGGATCTTTCTATGCAAAGTGACTTAAATTGCATTTATGATATACAGTTTATAGACTAATTAGTAGTAAATGTCACAGTTACGTCACTTGCAGCTGTGCTTGCACATTGGTGGCAAAAAACACTGGTAACAATGGAGGGAAATGGGTAAAATCCATGGAATAAGAGAGAGAGAGAAAACTGTTTTGTGCCTTTTGATGCCAGAATCGGAATGCAAATAATTTTTATAGAATACTGTTATCAAAGACGCCATTTTATAGTTAAATGCAGACATCAAAAGGAACAGACTATGGATGAAAACTGCTATGATTACTCTATTTTTAAAGCATACATTTGATTTAAACAATATATCTACCTAATATTCACATACGCAGTTCATAGGGGATGCATTGTATTAGTCCTATTGTTACAGCATGGCATAATATTTAAACTTATTACTGTTAATATTTTACATAACATTCATTTATTTTATCTCACAATTCTGACTTTTTTCTCAAAGACGCAAGTTTATATTTTCTAGTTCGGACTTTATAACTCAATTTAACAGTACAATAGTGAGTTGGTCTGTTCTCAGGGGAAACAAACCAGAGCCGAGGGGGAAAGAGACAATGACAAGTTGTTTTTTATTTATCAGAATTGTAAGATTTAATATTAGAATTTAGAGAATAAAGTGAGAATTTTGAAATCTAACCTCAAATTTACCATTTTTTATTCTTTTATTCCATGGCTCCTTAGACTGCTACTTGAAAACCATCATTTTTTGAAACCAGATAAGCTGCACCACAAAACAACATCATCACTGTTTGCAAACACTGAATTGGTCTATTAATTCATGTATTTCCTGGGAATAAAAACCCATGACCTTGGTGTTGATAATATCATGCTCTATACTGCTTGGCTACATGAATACTTTCCAAGCCTGTTCCTGTAGACACAACAGTTATTAAAAACATGAATCAAAATGAATCAAACTCATTAGTTTGTTAGTACAGAATCTAAGAAATGGATAGGTCAGAAAAGGGAGATGTGTTCTGTTGATGTGCCTCAAGAAAGAGGGTTGGGGAAAACTGCTGTAAGTCAACTGTCCAGGGTAATGACTCTAGATAGGACAAGTAATTTGAAGAATGAACGGATCTGGATTTGGATCTGCTAATTGGTTATCTCTGCGTTACAACATAGTGTTTCTGTAGCTCATACAGTAACAGTTTGTGCTAGCAATGCCATGATGGATTTGTCTCTCAGAGAATGCATGTAATAACAAAATGTATAATTGTAATGCAAGGTAATTAAGGTTTTTGAGGAAAACATTTCAAAATTTTTCTCCATATAGTGGACTTTAATGGGAACCATTGGGTTGGAGGTCCAAATTGCAGTTTCAATGCAGCTTCAAAGGGCTCTACATGATTTAACTTAAATAAAACTTAATTTCTTTTCAACCGAAGAAAGAAAGCCATAGACATATAGGATGACATGAGGGTGAGTAAATTATCAGGATATTTTTTATTCTGGAAGTGAACTAATCCTTTAATCACTGCAGTACTCAGTAGGTTTCAGCACATACACCATTTACACAATATAACCATGTTCATCTGGGATAAAATGGTGGGCATGATGATAGTCTTGTATTTGTATTGAGATTACTTGTACCTCTCTATAAACTTTGTAGTTGTTCTCCTAATCCATCAACACTCCAGTAATACACCTGCTAAGATCAGACATTGCACCAGACTGCATGTTAACTGAACATGGTCGGAGCCTTTCTGTGGTTAAGAGAGTTTAAAAGTGAAAGACGCCATTGAAATCCTGTGTGTCAACTCATTTTCAGCACAGGGGACAGCCAGTGAAGCTAAGCCAGAGAACAGAGGCTACGGAGCTCCAGCAGAGAATCACGTTTCCTCTGTTTCCCTTTGTGCTGCATGTGTGTGTGCTTTGATTAAAGAAAGAAGAGGCTCTAAGCGTGTTAAGGCCATTTTGTCCAATTGTTTTCACACCCCCGTCCATATCCTCCCGCAAAGAAAGCTTGATATAGACGCCACAGTGGAGCAAAAGCAATGTCTCTCTAACCAGGCTGATCTACCCAATCTCACAGAACAGAGCCAACACAAGTTAACCAGACAAAGCCGGAAAGAGCCGTGTAAAAAATCTGTTTCATCACGGTGTTGCTGTGTTTTGTAGGAGATGAACAAAATGCAGTAGGTGTCTTGAAGCAATTGCGCAGTAGGTAGCGCACCTGCTCGAGACATACAAAGTTGTTATCTTAAGGGGACCAGGGTTTGAATCTGACTTGGCTTATGAGTCATTCCCCCACTTTCTTGTCGGCTTCTGCTGTCTTGTAAATAAAGGCCAAAAAGAAGTCTTCAAACAGACCTTGCAACTGTGTCTTCCAGACAAGCCTCGGATGTTCTTACGCCACATTAACCTGTCTGACAGACCTAGCATGCTGTGCTATTGCCGTCAGTTTGCACAGTTTTTAGATACGAACTGCTAGGAAATCTCTCACTACATGTGATATTCAGTGGCATTCTACAAGCTCTAATGCCTTAAGGGTTTTCAAACCTGTCCTGGAGGCCCCCCCTGCACATTTTGCATGTCTACCTCATCTAATACACCTGATTCAAATCATCAGCTCATTAATCAAGACTGCAAGACCTGAGGCCAGTTGCATAAACTTAGCCTCTATGTTAAGACAGTGTCTTAAGTAGTAGTCTGAACAACAAGCAGTTAACCAAAGGGTAATCAGTCAAATTTTTTTGATTCAACTTAGACTAATCTACATTTTTCTGTAACTGAATTAAAAACATTAGTACTAGTCCTAAAGAAAAGACTAGTCTAAACCCTTATGCTACACTATTGATAGACCTTTTTTTATTTTGCTGATTTGACCGCACCTATAGACAGTGTGATACTACAACACACAAATACACATGATCATTCCAGGTTTCAGGTTGCTGTGTAGATCAGGGATAGGTAACTCTGGCCCTCGAGATCCACTTTTCTGCAGAGTTTAGCTCCAACACTAAACAATGACGTGAAAAAGCAAGGTCTGTTGTGTGTGTTCAGGGTTGGAACTAAATTCTGCAGGTGATGAGTAGATGAGTTTCCCAGGGCCAGAGTTTCTTCCCAGCCCTAGGCTGCATCCAAAATCGTACACTCTCTGAGTAGTTACCTCTTTTGCATTAGTAATTACTTTGCAGTCATTAAAGGGGTGCTATTATGCTTTTTCACTTTTTGAATTTTAGTCAGTGTGTGTATTTTTGGGCATAAAAAAGATCTACAAAGTTACAAATCTCAAAGTCCACTCCAAAGGGAGATATTTTGTTTTAAAAAAAATCTCTTTCCAAGAACTACAACGAACGACTCCTTTGGACTACAGCGTTTGTTTTCCGCATGCAATGATGTCACAATGTGGTCCATTAAAATATCATTAAATTAAATCCTGCCTAGAGAAATTTGAATTGTTGGAGGGTGGGTAAGGACAAGGTGGGGGATAAGCCAAATTTTAGCAATGCAGCGTGGAGAGCCGCTTCAACGAGCCCCAGCACGGTGGGTATAAACACAAGCATTGACTAGAGTGGCCGCTTCAGAGCAGTAACGTGCTGCAGACGTGTGCAGTACAGGGGGTCGAAACACATGCCGAAGCCACAGTCTACTCCGGTTGCCGTGTCGGAGCCCTAACGTGCCGCAGACGTGTGCAGTGTGTGGTTCGAGATTTATTCATTATACAGTGTAGATAGCTTAACTTAAAACGCGAGTGTTTTTTAAAATGCATAAACTTGCACTAGAATAGGTTAGGTTGATCGGTGATGATGTTTTTTGATCAAGTTAGGCTGCTTTTAGCCTTATGCTGGAGCTGGTTTCGCGCAATGAAATGAAGTATGTAAAATAAATAAATATACATGATAAAATCATGTATCGGCGATCTTGCAGGCTGAGGATAGGACTCAACACTACTGTAGTGTATTATTTACTCAACCTCCATGCAGTGTAGTATATGACTTCCTTCTTTCAGACGAATGCAATCAGAGTCTAATAAAGTCTAATGAAGCGCATCTATCCATAATAAAAAGTGCCTTACATGGCTCCCGGGTGTCTCCTGTAGCGAATCGATGCGTTTTTGTAAAAAAAATATTAATCTAGCTTGCGCTAAATGCTTTGACAAGGGGCAGTGCAGTACTGACACACTGTCAGCTGTTCACCAATCACAACACACTGGCATAGCTAACCAATCATAACACATTTGCTTTTTCGGAAGGCTGGCCTTCATTAAACCCGGAACTAATCGAGCCATTAGTGCCAGGCTGGGGATTAACGTATTGTAATAATGTAAATTATGTGAAAAATAATGTGCATGAGAGCATGTTCTAACACACCCCCAAAACAAAATCAAGACTTTGAAAAAGAGCATAATAGGACCCCTTTAAAAAAGTATGATCTTTATAGTATGAATGTGTGTAGTAGGAATGTAAACTGGATGTGCTACATTTGTCATTGTCATGTGACCTACCAGAGTTATTAGCATTGCTTCACTGCCACTCACAAATCCTCACATGTGGCCTCATAGGATAGTGTCCAGTGGATGTGCACTTCAGAATCTATAGTAAGTCATAGCGGATTTTGCCTACTGTTTTATGAATACTGACAATTCAGACATACTGCATATTTTGGTATTGATCCATCCATCCATTCTCCAATTTGCTTATCCTCTGTAGGGTCACAAGGATGCTAGAGGCAATCACTTGAGCTGTGTGTATCACTACAGGCAATCTGAAGGAGACCAGAGCACCCAAAAAAAACAATACAGAGAACATACATACAGAGGTTTTTTGCACTGCGTAGTTCTAAGAACTTAGTTCTACGTCTTCATTCACAGCTTTTACAACTGTCAACAAACAGTAAATTGAGTACGCCGTGATTGAAGCTGTTTATGTTGTGTGTCGTAGCTTTCGTGATAACGGAGATGGAATTTAAACACACAATTTACACGATTGAAAGAGCATGAATATCTGACTAAATCTCCTATGACAACTTGCAGTGTTACATATCATCGAGGCTGAGAAAAGACTACAGTGCTGCAGAAAACAGGTAGATGTCGTTATCATTGTTTTTCATGTTTTAAAAATGCCAGGTAGCCAGTTTTTTTATATGCGTTTGACCAATCAGTGTACACTTACGTTACTGGTAGTTCCTATAGAACTGTTTTTAAGATGCTACTCTAAAATAGGAGCTAATTTAGTTCCCCCAAATGGAGTTCCTGGTACTAAATACTTTCCTAGTTCCTGTGGTGCGAACATGACAAAAAGCAGGAATGTCCACCAATATTTTGAGTAGCAATGAAAAAGTTCCTCCGGTGCAGAAGCCCCTATGGTCATCTGGGAGTTAAACCAGAGCCTTCTTTAATGCAACAGTGCTACCCACTGGACCACCATGCCACCCTTACCAAGCAGATGTTTATAGCTTGTTGAGGTGTTCTATACGACTCAACTTACAATTTTCATATGCCAGACAGAAAATTAGTTGAAACACTATAAAGATTTCCAAATCTAATATATATTCTGAACATACGCTTTGAGATTTTTTTACTTGGAACAGTGAGAGTCCATTTAGTAACACCCCAGCAAGTGCCAAACAGCCACCCAGGACACAAGAAACAAACTAGCAATGACCCAGAATATTAGCAGAATGCAGGGCGGGGCATATCAAGCAGCACCGCCCCCTTTTTTAAAATAGCCAATAGCGTTTCACAGCTTGGACAAGAGCCACTGAGCTTGGTAAAGCCACATTTGACAGCGTATGACAATCACAATCTCATCCATATCGCTAAAAAAAAAAACGCAGAATCCCACATATGATCCCTTCTCTGCTATCGTGTCTCTGGACACCCCAGATTCACCCCAACGGAAAACATATTTACACTCTCTGAGTCATTCCCTATCCCCTATAGTGCAATACGTGGCATTCACTGTCAAGAAAACACTTATTCTGTGAACAAGTGACCAATTTCAGCCTCAGCTTCAGCATCTAGTGGGCGGGACTTTTTGGATTCTCGAGAGCATTGGATTGGACAGAAACTTTGATGAGAAGCTGAAATGCAGGGTGCCGGGTCATCAAAATTGTTGATCCATATTTGTGGAAGTTTGGGACTGTAAGATTTGAATGCTTATATCTTCTAAAGTTTTGTCACTGAGGCTTAAACACATTCATACTAAAAGCCAAAAAACATCAATTTTGATTTCATGGAGACTTTAAGTTTTAAAAAATGTTAAAACAAACATCTACAAAGTCTAGAAAATACAGTACATTTTAAGAGTAGTTATAAAGCTTGGTAGTTTAAGGAGTTGTCAGTCATAGATTAGGATATTAAATAAGCATTTAATCATATTATATAATTATTATTACATTAGCATGGTTCATTATTCTATCAGCTAGCGTCTGCTCTGACTGGATTGGACTTTATCATTAGCAGCTAATGTTACAAATACTTGGTGATTCCAAACTGAAAGACTAAGTAGTCTTTCTTCATCTGGACAATGTTGCATTGTACTTTCACTCCATATTTCTGAAGCTCCTCTTTCTCTATCACAGTGAGAGGTTTGACACCAGACAGCACAGAGCGGGATGCATTTGAATATGGTAAGTGCAGTAGTCACGGCTGTTTAAGTGCTCTGAGTGGAAGAGCTGAACTCTCCCCCGGTCGCTGTTCCCTGAGGTAATAATTAACAATCCTGTCGCCAAGTCGTCAGCAGTCAATTACACCTCCTGCTCCCGCGATACATACGCAATGACTGCGAGCAAACACCGCGGAGTGAGAGAGAGGGAGACAAATGCTGGAAATTGAGATTATTGCAAACGGGGGGATTTTTGTATGGAGCTGAAGAGCCCAATGTCAGGAGGTGAACGGTGAACACGGGCAACCCGCCGTCCCCCAAAACATGGAGCTATTATAGTGGATTACACAGAACAGGGGACTTTTGGCGCGAGCGTTAATTGGAGCTCTGGATGGCGTCAGTTTCCAATTACTTTTAAGCTAGCCTACGGTTAATACAGTGACAATGGGCAATGGGTATGACATTCGGAGGAATTGAGCGATGGGGAGAGGGAGCCGAGGAAGTGGGGCTGTTCTCATTGATTTGCAGAGAGGAAGATGACAATGGCGGCTAACGCTGTGGTGACAGGCCGCATCTCACACTTACGTACTGCAGACAAGAAAGTAAACAAGAAGAATAATAGCTGAAATGTATAAGATAGGACTGGTTGCAGGCAAGCTCATGTTATTTTCTGCACACAGTGTTCCATGGAAGTACAATGACAATTTTCTTGCTTTTTCATAAACAGGCAGAACTGCCATAAAAAGGCTGGCACAGAAATGAAGTGGAATTAGATGACACGATTTGATTTTCCTGACAAACAACTCGGAGAATCAGATTTAAATGGGAGCGCTGATGGCTATTTTAAAGCATTAATAATATCATTACATGCATATTGCACATTACTGATTATATAATTATTCAAATCTATTACATCATGATTATAGTGGCGCATGGAATTTATAATTTAAACATTACTATAAACTTATTTACATAAAATGCTTTTTATTCTCCACAAAAAAGTGACCTATACAGCAAACAAGTATAATAAAATCTTTTAAAACACACTTTTTACACTAGTATAATATGTCCACTAACAGTGTATATACACAAATTACATCAAAATGCTTTTTTCTTTCTTTCTTTGTTTTTTTGGGTTTTTTTTTTCCCTTGAAGGTAATGAAAATTCACACCACAGTGTGAAAGTAATCACATCTCGTGTCATATGTTGCAATCTAATATGATTCTGGTGGAAAGGATATTAGAAGTTACATTTGAAACATTTTAGGCAGTTTTTAGGCAGTTCTCTTTGCCTTAGACACATTTGCATTTATGTATCCTAGATAGCCTTTATATTTTATTTTATTTTATTTTAATATTTGTGGCAGAATAGTTAAGTGTGGTAAAAAATAAATAAATAAATAAAATAATAATAATACCAGTATCGAAAACTGATATAATTGTAAATTATAAATAATTTTTACACAATGAATATTTGATAAATTATTGTTTTCTGATTTGTTTAGATTTTCATAGTTTTAAACGATGTTGTATGGATATTCATGAGATTAAAAGTGTAAAATGTCAATATCTATGTATAAAATGCATGCTGAACAGTTTCTAAAATTGTTTTAATGTGCTCAACCAAATGCATCTGGACAGACAAACAGTTTGTAGGTATTATGTTGCTCATTAGCAGACATATAAAGATTTTTACACTTTTGGGGAATGTATGTGCTGATTTTGTTTTTTGCAGAATGATTTAAATGTGTAAAATATGTCATTATTCATTTAAATCTACTTATAGTTTTTGTTTTTGTTTTAATTTGCTTATTTTATACATTATAGAAGGCAAAAACATCAGATCAAGTGAGATATTACATGAACATTAACTTGGACGTTCATCCAAGCTTTGAACTTAACATCTTATTCAAGACTGCTTCCTCTATAATGTACTTCTATTAGCAGACTCTTCAGTAATATTTCAAAAATGCAGTACTGACTGCAGATTATCTCCTCATCTCTCTCTATTCTCAACATTCCAGTTAAACTGCATAACATGTTTGATTAACCCACTAATTAGCCATGTGACATGAGTTAGCGAAGGGGAAGACAGTGAAACTGAACAGATCTAAAGAGCTGGAATCGAAAGCCAGGAATCACACAACCTCCTCTCTCTCGCTCTGCTCTCGTTTCGTCTTCCTCAGAGCTCCAGCATCAGTCATCCACTCCAGTCATCCCTCATCCCTTATTACCCCACTCTGTATGAAGGGCCTTGCTCAGGTTCTCACTTGAGTTTAAGTAGCTATTAGATTTGAATTATGAGCAGCATTGATGCACTCAAGCATATGGTCCTATCACATCAGCTCATTCGGCCTGTATAAATTACAGCTGTATGTGGGAGATGAATGGCAGTAGGCCAATGCCAGCTAATCCACACTGTGCTAACAGTTAGATGTACATGCGCTAACTTTCTCATAGTTTGTTAGTGAGCTCAGCCATGTACTGCTTTGGCATGGAAGTCTGTAGTTGATCACCTAGTATTGTAAATATAAAAGGGACATTAACCTTGACAGATGTATTTTTCTTGAACTTTTTAAAGTGTTAATTAATGCCACAACAAGTAACTTTTTAGGCCACAACAGAACCATTTCTTTTCTCTCTTTTTGATTATTTTATTACTGTCTTTAAGACAGTCTTTACCTTCTATTGGTTGTCACTCCTGAAAGTCATTCTTTGTGCCTCAAGTTAATATAGTAGTCAATACAATACAGTAGTTTAAAAATCATGCACTATGTTAAAAGTGTTTTGAGATCATATAAACATATGTGCCCTACATGTGGAAACGGAAATATCAGAATTTTCGATCACATGAAAGTCTTATTTACTATTGGGTAATTTATAAAGTGTGAATCTCTATATATATAGATCTGGCTGAGGTAAGGCTGCTCTCGGCGGGTTCATGAGTGTTAATCGGCTGCTGAAAACTCTAAAAACATCAAAGAAAACTTTAGAACAGACATATTAATATTAACAAAATGCATATTTGAAGTCTAAACAAGTACATTCTCATCTAAAAACTCTTAAAACTACAATCTGTGACACAAAACAGTATTATTCCTTAAATTATAGTGGATTTAGGCCATGACACCAAGCCGAGTGATACAAACAGTGAAACATTTTGAGTTCTCCGATATCACTAGAATATTGCACTCCTCACAGCCAATTAGATTCAAGGACCAGAAAGAACTGTTGTGTGTGTGTGTGTGTGTGTGTGTGTGTATATATATATATATATATATATAAGCAGAAAACAAGTCTGTAGGGAATGGCATAAAGTGAACTATTCAACTTTTACAGTTTGCTTAATGTAAGAAAAACATGATACCATGTTGTGATACCATGTATTTTCATCATTTTGAATTAAGATGACATTATTTGGTTTGTTGTTTTAATATAATTATTTAAAAATATAATACAGTTGTTATCAAAATTATTCAACCCCCTTGATCTGCAAGACATTTTGCTGCAGAGAACAAAATTTTGTGAAAACAATACAACAAAGGCATCAATACACTATTAGAGAAAGTTTATTAATACACATTTGAGTAATTCTGAGATGAATAATAGTTCTAAATAGTTCTAAATGTTCAAAATTATTCAACCCCCAAAAGTCAAATTTGGTGCAGAATCTTTTGTTCTTTAAAACGCTGCTTGGAAGTGCTTAGAAGCTACTGTCACCTCTCTACTGCAATCTTGACCCATTCCTTGCCTGAAAAAGCTTTCAGATCACTAATAATCTTTGGCTTTCACTTTGCCACTTTCTTCAAATTCAGCCAGATATTTTCAATGAGAAGTAAATTTGGAGACTGAACAGGTCGCTCAAGAACATTTTATGACTGATTCCTGAACCAAGCATAAGTAGATTTGGATGTACACTTTGGGATTATTGTCCTGCAGGAAAGTCCACTGATCATCAGCTTCAGTCTTTGCACCAAAGGCATTACAATTTTTGCCAGAATGGCCTGATACTTCAAAGAATCCATGATGTCCTTCATACAGTCATGATTTCCACTTTCCGCTACAGTAAAACAACTCCATAGCAGGACTGGTGCACCTCCATGTTTGACGATGGAGATGGTGTTCTTCTGCTTATGAGGTTTGCCTTTTTTGCACCAGACATACCGCTATCAATAGTCCCAAAAAGTTTCAGTTTGGTCACATCACTCCATACAACATTCTTCCAGAACTCCACTGGTCTATCCAATTACTTTTAGCATATTCAAGTCAGTCTTTTTGTTCTTCCTGATTAAGAATGGTTTTCGGCAAGATGCCTCAACATGAAAGCCATGCTTGTCCTGTGTTCATCTTATGCACTCTTAAAAATAAAGGTTCTTTACTGGCATCAATGGTTTCACAAAGAAATCTTTAGATTTTTAAAATGTTCTTCAGAATGGTTCTTTTAGGAACTGTTCACTAAAAGGTTCTTTGGGGAACCAAAAATGGTTCTTCTATGGCATCACTGCAAAAACACTCTTTATTTTTTATTTTTAAGACTGTACTCTGCAATGAAATGTTTTTTTTTTTCTCCTTTCATCGGGTCATCTTCTAAGCCTTTGGCTGTACATTGCAGGTTTATCCTCAGTTGTTCTGATCAAACATTTAATGATATAGTGCTTTTTCTTCAACACCCTCAATGGTTTTCTTCAACACATTTTAAACTAAGGAATAAGGCTGCCAGCTGTGTCTCTAGGAACTTTAATATCTTGGAAATCTTCATATGGCCTTAGACTTTCTAAAGTAATAAAATTATTTCTTCTCTATAGATTTTGTGAGAGCTCTGTTGACTTTGTCACAATAGTTACTCAAACTTCAGCACATGCATTGGCTAACTGTATGTATGTTTATCAGCTCAAGTAAATTCTGTTTTCTAATAGAGTTTCTAAAGGTTTTAAGACAACTTTGTTCCCCATCATACAAATAAGTGACTAAAAACAGCAATGCTGAATAGGGGTTGAATAATTATGACACATCTGTCTTACTAAAAAATCCTGGATCTTTAGAAAAGCTTGTATTTGTAAAGTACTGCAATCTTAGTACAATGGTGTTCAAAAGTTTAGGATCAGTAAAATTTTGTATGCTTTTTAAAGAAGTGCCTTATTCTCATCAAGACTGAATTGATTTAATTTAAAAAAATACAGAAAAAAATTGCAATTTAAAATAACGGTCTTTTATTTTAATATACCTTAAAATATAATTTATATCTGCGATGGAAAGCTAAATTTTTAGTGTCACATGATCCTTCAAAAACCAATGTAATATACTGATTTATTATCATTGTTGGTCAGAACACAGTCAGAACGATTTGCAGTCAATGTACTTTTGGGACCGGGGAGGAAGTTTTGAATTCTGAACGTTATAAGTTTTTATAGTGCAGTGAACACTTTTAACACTCTCATTTATCGTGAAAGATACACGAAATCTCAAATGAAATATTGCGGCAAGTACACGAGATGCACCTTTGAACTTTCTCTGTAGCAAATAAATTAAGGGAAGACCATCACCTTTTGACTTCTTTTTGATGATACGCTTTCATTTAATCTTGATGAAAGAATTTCATTCTCCCCCACCTGATGAACATCATAAACGGTAGCGACCCACGGAGGTGACTAATTTGTTTCTTTTCTCTATTTTAGTAAAACTGTGTAATCATTCAATACAAGTCCTTTACAGAGAGCAGCATAATGGAGTCGTTTTTGGCAAAGGATTGCAGAGTCTCTCGGTTTCCTAGGTATCACGTCAGCCTGCTTTTTGATCCAGCCTACGCCTATTGAGCACTACAGAGAGAGTAATTACTGCCTCCATTGAGTGTCTCATTTCATCCGCTATAATCTTTTTCTCCATTAATGTATTATTAGTTGGATTTGGTACAAACAGATTAAGCAGGGGGCGAGAAAGGCAGAAGTCATTTGTTAATTGCACAGGCACCTTTTATTTGGCTTCTTTCCCCACTCAAAGTAAGTAAGGCGTAAAGAATTCCACCGCTGAGTTTGTACTGTAGATTAGGGCATGGGGTTAGGCGAGAAGAAATGAAAGAGAGAGAGTCTCGCTGAATGGCAGAATATTGCTCCAGTCTACCATGTCTTAGTTTCATTGACATTCAGATTTTTATCAAATAATGAATTAAACCTTGATTTTCTGTCTACTCAGCAAAGAGAAACCCAGCAGTCTGTGGCATCATTATTTTGATGATATTTCAAGGTCTGCTGGAACATTTCTAAAGGTATTCAAATATATATGCTAGACTACATGCATGTACCCTCTTTATTTATTTCATTTCACGAGGGCCTGGAATTGGCTATGAACGCATTTGACATCAATGTGTACGCCTTTAATAATTCATTTCGGACCCCTCCTCTTAAGATCATACGTGTTTAGACACGGTCTCTGTGGATACCTGGCTATCAAAAAGAGCGGGAGAGAGCGGGAAATAGCAAATTAAACTCCATCAGCTAATGTGTTGTCAGGTAATGAAATAACAATCTGACACCCACTCATATTGAAATGCAAAAGAGGTGTCTCACCATTACCCTGGCAATTTATCATAAAAGGCGGCGAATTTCTACTTAATATACATGAGGTCTGCGAGTTATTATGGAACTCCACAGTCTAACAAACTTCTCAAAGTGCGCACACAAAAGGGTCAAGCATATTATTTTCACTTGCATCATATGTGGACGACAAAATGGCTTTCTGGAGAACTGAAAATCGAGTCTCACTTTGAACATGCTACAGTCTATTCTTCCTCCACACAATGCTCTCTCTCCTTCTCTGTCTTTTTGTGGATGTTTGCAATGAGAAGCAAGAGAGATAGATGTGTGTGTATGTGTGTGCGGGTGCGTGTTAACTGGCGGTATCAGTGGGAAGGTGGAAAAGGCTATTTCCAGTACTCTAATTCATCTCTGCCAACAAAGTCTCCAGGCTTTGCCTCTCTCAGCTCTCCACCTTTCTCAAATGTGGCTTAGTACTTGTTGTACCCTGTTCACCTTGTTTTTCTGCTCCTTTGGGTATTGGGTCATTTCCCTGTGCCACTCTACATTTCTCTCTCTTTTTTTTCCTTTTTTTGTGTGTATACTGCTCTCTGAAGCAGAGGAGAAATGCCCTCAACCATTAATGTCAATTGGATAAGTAGTACTATTAGAGATGGGGAGAAAGTTTCACCATCTATGGACAAAACAACCTTAATAATAACTTTTCACTTTTGGAGTGACACGAGGGAAGAATAATATGTAGGGTAACATGTCCTATGACACATTTATGTGGCCCTGTAACAATATATAGGACATATTGTGGAAAAAAAAACATATGACAATCTACAACCTTTTAAATTTCCCCTGATTTTAATATATGGGTGTCTTTAGTCACTTCTGAATAATACATATTATAATACTCATTTTAGATTAACAATATTATTATAATAATATTATAATATTGGGTTTTTTTCACAATTTTTATATAAAATAGTAGAAAAAAATATTTAAGATTTGTGGGACAAGAGTAAAATCAAATCACATGCATAAAAGCCAAAAATGCCCAAATAAATTAAGAGATATATCATAAAAACAGAAGAATGTTCATTTAAAAAAAAAAAATAAAAAAATTCTTCATTTTAACCCTTAAATGCATACTTCGGGTCTTTAGCAACCCGGGACATCATTCACTACCCTCTCCCTCCTTCATTTTTTTAGGCTTGACATCAACTTTCTTAGTATTCCTCAATCTATTCATTATAAACAATATAACAAAAATAAAAATAAAATCTGATTAATTCTGATTAATTTTTTGTAAAAAGTTTATAGGGTCGCTAGAGACCCGAGGTGTGTAATAGTGTATATATGTGTAATAAGTATAAATATAATTAAATATCTGATGACTCATTAGGTGCAGTTCACATTTATTCCTCGAGGTGGCACTGTTTGATAGACAGGCATAAAACAAAAGAATTTCATTAGCAGAAATTTTACTGGGTTGAATGGATTTACTGCAGAGCAATTACTGTACGCAATAAAATATAAATGTCACTGTTTTTTGATGGTGGATGTGGGGAATAAGCTGCCAGCGATCAAAATACTGACTTTGAAGTCACTGAAAATGATAGTTTTGAGAATATGGTTAAGATTGGGAATATGAGCCAGATGCTGAATGTACTGTGGAAATGCACTCTGAGGATGACGGCAATGGTAAAATTATCTTCTCAAATTGAGCGCTTCTAAGTTTCAAAAGGTACAAAGAGAGTTTTTTGCTATTGCAGAAGACCCATCCGTGTTGGATATATAGGTCTGGGTCGCTAAAGACCCGAATATCTAATAGCGATTGGCAAAACATTGATGCATTTAAGAGTTAATGAAGAAACACCCCCATTTCCTGAGCAACAGGGTTCCACAGACTAAAGAAACACAAGATTCATATGTGTCTATTAGGAATATTTATGACTTAGGTACAATGAAGCAGTATTTCATCCTTGGATTCTCTAGAAATACATTTACCAGACTTAGTGGGGTCACACTCAGGGTTGAGTGTCTAAAAGAAAAATAGCGGACAAAGCAAATGCAACATAATACAGCTTAAGCTGTTCTTAATGTCTTTCTGCGCCCGTCGCAGTAGGAGGGTGTTTAGTCCTTCATTGTTTACCACCAAACATCCTCTAATGAAACAGCCCACTTCAGTATTACTGAAAGCTGCTATATGAGGCCTTAAGGGAGGGAAGGGGGATTTTTCGTTTTCATAGTCCAGACTGAATTTCACTGTAGACTGAGAGCTGTCATATCAATCTGTGGGGCATACCGCTCTATGCTAATGTATAATTTATATGACACATTTTTACTGCAGCTGGCCATAATGCCATTATATTATTTGAATGTCTTGGGCTTCCCTCTGGAGACCCCCTATACAAATCAGGCCTGTCTCTCACCAAGCAGGGCCAAAGATTAATGACAAACGTGGCAAGGACAAATGAGAGCGCCTGACAATATCTTGCAAAGTTTTGCATATGAACTGCCTCAGCAAATATCCTGCAGCCCAGAAACAAAGGCACGTGTTCTTGAATGGCCAGGGATGACCCCCACTCTAAAAAAGAAGAAGAAAAAAACCCACAAGGATAACATGATTCTTCAGTGTTTTCCTCTGTGCTTTTGTCTTACATGTATTACATGTATTAAATTCCCCAATACTATCATGGCCAAGGAGGTCTATAATACTTGGAAAGTCATTCATTAACATTTTCAGTCCTCTTAATGACAGTTGTTTGGCTGGTGTAGGAGGTATGTTATTTGGAATACCATCTTCGCTCATGGTTGCAGGTCTGCAGCCAGTTTGACTAATCACCCTGGAAAATTATGTCATAATTTTTTGATTGGCTGTTGCCAATATTTGGGATTTCAATTTTGCCAATTAGTCATAATAAATAGTCAATTACATCACAATACGCAAGTAATTTTAATGGCTGTCCACAAACAAAGCTGCTTTCTCCAGCTAAATAGTATAGTTACAGAATCTACTAGAAGGGGGCCGGGTTAATGGCAACTCTTAAAATACACAGGAGATAATCGTTACTTAATCATCTATAATCATCTATAGCCCTATTCAGAAAGTAACTGTTTCACATGTGGATGTCTATAAAAATAAATTCGCATAGCACCTCAGTGATGGATTCGGGTGGCGATTTATTTGCCTGTGATCCTACAAACCGCGAATGTGCTGATCACGTGGCCAGTCCCATAATTGTCTGCTGTAAATAAAATGTCATAAGCTTGAAATAAATTAAGAATAAATTCATATTTAACAATATCCTATTTATTATTTGATTATTTAAAAATAGGAAAATAGATACACTATATTTTAAATAGTTTTCTGTCTTGCATTTTATCTCTCAAAATGTCATTAAAATGTGGAGATTAGCAGAAATAAAATAAAACCAAATTTTATTCAGGCACTTTCAACATTCCTCACATTATCACAATTTATTCACATTAACACAATGGTTTAGAAAATGGTAATAAAATATGACAAGAAACTGTGTCAGAACAAATTCATCTTGATAATAACAAATGATTTACAGTCAAACCAAAATTTATTCAGACACCTTCAAAATTTCTCAAATGTGTCAGTTTTTTCGCTATAGTTTAGAATATGGTAATAAAATATGACGAGAAGTCAAGAGTTAAGCTGTGTCAGAACAAATTCATCTTAATAATGTCAGATAACTTTGATAGAAAGACATGTAACAAAACATGGCCAGGTCAAAGTGTCAAATCCAATTTTTGGTCCAAAATTTGTATCAGTTTTACTGGTAGTTCACTGTATGAGAATTTTTGGGTATAATATGTCACAGTTTACTTTATTTTGCTATCCTCACTTACATAAATTAACTATAGTGTCCTGCACCCACTAGTAAAAAAATATCAAGAATTATATCTGGTGTCTGAATCATGGTTTGAATGTTGTTGTAAATGCTTTCCAGAATTTCAGTATTGTTTTTCTCTAGTAATAAATACGCATGCAAATTACACCAAAGTGGAACAGTTACTGTGTTTGGAGGTGGTCAAAAGGTATTTAAACATTTGAATCATTTTCTTCTTTTAAACTCAGAGATGTGGATTCAGAAAAACACTGGCATTCTGGATTCAAACAGTAATAAAATCACAGACTAACCCCTGTACATGTTGAAAATTGCTTACATCTACATGAGAAACAATTACCATGCCAAAGTCCCTTTCAGGGCAAGTCAGTTCACTTGGCAGCAATCTTGAGAATGCATTCAGGCAGACATTTTAGTAAAGCTAAATAAATGCTAATTAAATTAATAAATACTAATATCTTTAAAAATATATTCAACAACATTTTATATTGTGAATAGTGTCACAAACTTGTTTTTAATTTCAGGTTGGTCAGCCAATACACATGTGTAGAGCAAATACATAAATTATATAGATGCTAAGTGCAAATAACAATAGATTCTGTTTACATTAAGTGAAAATAGCTGTATTTTCTTGGCAAAAATATTAGATGTTATTTATAATATTAGTGCAAAAAGTGTCAGATATCTGCACCTCAGTATTATAGTACATTATAAAACACTATGCAATAAAAATCTATTGAGTGTAAATTATATTTTTGTATTAAAATTATTAAATGGATGCTGCTAATTGGTAGGGTAGTCCAGGTACATTTGAAACACCTTAAATAACTTGTGTGCACAACAAGTCTGGTCTGTGATATTTGCTTCACACATGCATATTAGCGGCCTCTTCAATCGTGGGAAATTTGAAGAACATGTGCTTTTCCAGTCCAAAGATATTTTTCTAAGGTAAGTTTTTCACATCACCACATCCCTTCTACATTAAATAGCTTCTCATTCTTACATGACTGTTAAAGTTAACTTGCATTTTCATAAACCTTAATCTGTGCTCTAAAAACTGACATATTGCATGACTTTGTGTCTTGCAAGGTCATTGTAAAATCTAGAGAAATGTTCGAGGTGGTTAACGTTGTACACAATGTATCAACTGTACCCGCACTAGAATCCTATTGCGGCACAGTTTAGTTGCACGATGTAAGGTATATTCATATTCAGACAATATACTTTTGTTTTAAGAAAGACCTTTGTTTTTTTATGGTTTATTAGGCTATTGTTATTATGTTTTATTTATCATGTTTATTGTTGTTATGTTTATTAGGTTTTTGTTTGCATTTGATCTGTTTTATTGTTTAATTGCTGTTTGCAATTGTTCAATGTTTTTTTGTTTTTTTACTGTTACTCAACTTTTCAACTGTTACTATTAAAATGATTAACTGAAATTAAATACTGTATCGTTGTTTGCCATTACTGTACAATGTTTTACAAATGAACTACTTTTAAATAAACTAATAATCAAGTAAAATACTGAATATTCTTTTTAAAGGTATTTTACATTTGCACTGAATTGATTAGGCAGCTGTGCTCGGGTACTGTTTCAACCGCTTCTTGTGTTTATGAGCTAATTGTGGCAAATATGACCTACTAATAGATGTTAAAAAGTATTAATATTTTAGTAGACAAGTAAAGGAAATGTCATGAGAAAAGATCACTTCTTTTCAGTCCCCAGTTTTGGTGTGGCAACGTAAAAACAAAAAGTGTACACCCGTGAGGCATGTTCGATTATTTCCTTCATTTTTATTGAAAATACATGTGAAGAGTTCAGATGGAAAAGCCTCTGACGTACTTCTTTAAAATTAGCATTTCTTTCTGGCTACTTTGTATAGGTTTCTATGTAAGTACTGGTACTTCTGATTGGGCTGAGGCTGGAATTTAGCGAGTTTGAAGTAAAAATATTTAATGGACGTACACCTTGTGTCAGGATCATTCACTCAGTATCATTATCTCATTTTTGCCCGAGATGGCTTTTAGCTGGTTTTGCATCTGAACTCTTCATGTCTTTCTGATTTCCTATGTGATATGCAAAGGAAAAAGAACAAGTCTGGCAAAAGGCGGATTCGAACTCGGGTCGATCGCATCAAAAATACATTTTGATTTACTACCTACGCCACTTGAGCTGCTGTTTAGTGGGCATCTTTTCCAATGTTGTCTAACCCTAACACACGTTAGCCTAGCCCCTGCGGCAGGCTATTTGCACTTGGTGTAAATAGACACTCCGTAAATGTAAATGACGCATCACACAGCAAAAAGCAAGAACAAGCCAATTACCAATTGAAACTTGAAATATGTGGAAGGGGTGCGTTGATGACAGAGGAACGACAACAAGAGATTGTCACCTACAGCCAGTGTGCTGTGCGCCGCTGTGCCGGCAAGAAGCCGTTCACTTCCATTTCCATCCCGCTAAAGAGTCACAGCTGATTAAAATATCCACACTGCTCATTCCCATTAACCATCCACTCATTTTCCACCCAACCTCAGCCCTGCTCTCTCAATTAAAGAGCCCCTGCTTGTATTAATGGACCCGGCAGAACGACAGCACATGGAATTACAAACTCCACCACCTTCCTTCCTGACAGCCAAGAAGCAATTTGTTTCATGTTTACCCGGCTATAGCTGCTTTCAGCGACAGCTCTCCACTCTTGTTTTGCTACACGTCTTTAGTTTCTAAATCGTCAACATCTGTGTGTATTCACAGCCTGTGTCATTAGTTTGACATAAAAGACAGGCCTTGGTCATCTGCCCTCCTTTGAAAAAAACCCCCTGAAGATTGTAAAAGCAAGCTCCTGTCCATAACAGATTAAACACTGCTATGTGATGATACAATAACGCAATCTTCTCTTGAGTCATAAGACACCAAGATAAACTGCTGTCCTTATGTTATCCATACCGTAAATATAAGAGCATTTTGCATACACAACAAACCCTTTCCTGTGCCACAGAATGGCTATAAACAGAAAGCAGCAGGCCTTTCAAAGAGCCGATGTCCTCTTCTACACGCTCAGCTCAAGCATATCTGGAGCGAAACCGCTAAACTCTTATGGTGTATTTCATTGTGCTTTGAAAAAAGCCCTTTGAAATGCATTAGCATTAGACACTATCTAAAGAAAGACCAAGTACGGATTTGAGACATAGCAAAGGAGCACAAAGAAATGGAACACTGAGAAATTTATTTATATATTTCCTTTAAAAAAATAAAAAAACAGATCCTCCCAACCCTATTGGAGGCTTTTCTTTATTGTTTGGTAACAATTTGATACCTCAAAGTTCCATCTGTATTTTTTTTAGCTCCCAAATCACTTTTTTCTCTTCTCCTCTCAACCGCGGCAAATTTGTTTTCAGTCTCCATAAAATAGCCTTTTCTTATTTCTGAGCAGCGCTGTATACTGTGGAAAATCTTTCACATAATGTATCCTTAAAAGCACATTACTCTGTCTCATACACCGTTACGAGTTAAGAACGTGGTTAATATTTACAGTCGTGAAGACAGAGCGAGCGAGAAGGAAGAAAAAAGGGAAAAAATGGGGAGGAAAAAGAGAGAGGATTTTGCCGTGGAATAAAATTCCCCCACCCACGTATACACACTCGCTCTCTCTTTGCAGCAGTCAAACAATTGCTATTCACAATCCTACCCTTAATGCCTAAGACCCGCATAAAAGCGGAGAGTTTAAGAATATAGGGATAAGCTCTTTCAGCTTTTCTAAGTCTTAAGGCTGGTTTATGCTCTGTGAATACTGAGCATCAGCCGCCACTGCTGTTGCCACTCTAAATAGATATTACAATGATTTGGGAACAATGGATTCTTCCAGACACAAAAATACATATATGTGTATATATACTGAATAGGAGGCAAACATTAGCAGCGCTCTGACAATGCGAGCTCATGAGAGATGCAGAAGAAGAGAGAAAGATTACTGTCTGTGAGAGAGAAAAGGCGAGATGGCAGTCGGGGTGTTTGTGGGGAAAGCTGGGGCTGGGAGATGCTTTGAGAAGCTAAATCTCCCCCAGAGCACAATGCTGCTCCGCTGATACAAGCAGCAGACATGGGGTCACCTCCCCTCCGGGAGACAAAGGAGCCGCGCCGCTCGCAGACGAGAGATGAGCTCCGGCACCTCGGCACCGCCGGCTCAGCGATGCAAACTTTTGCTTTATTCGCTCGTATTGTTGCGTTTGTTTTGCAGTCACTGCTCTTGGTAATTGGGGGATTCTGTGAGCACTTTCAACCCTGAGGACTTTTAGTCAATAAACTCCCACTAGTTTATTTAATTTTGTTACTAACAATGACTTTATTTAACACTTTTGTTATTTTATATGAAAGTCGTGACCTTTTCTGACACATTTTATATTATTTATTATTTGTAACACGATTTATTGTAGCGGACATACAATATTTTTCGGTTTTGTTTTGTCTCGCTAAAGCTAATTCCTAGCATTTTTAAACAATTAAACAATATTTTCAGCCTTTTTGCAAAATTTGAGAAAAGTACTGACGCACCATGCACATATACTGCTAATTCTTCATTTAACGTAATATAATTCTTAATTCCTTCTCTTCAATTTCACCTCAACATTACTCTTCACTTACACTTTAGTCTCTGTGTAAACCAAGTACACTAATTTTAAATATTATTAGCTGCAAAATTGTTAGTTGTGATGGAAAGGATACCACAACTAAATAAATTTGTCTGAATAAAAGTTTGAATAAAAATGTATAAGCTTTTTCACCCATTTACTTACTTATTTACATAGAAGACACCAGAAAAATCTGAAAAAAGAGATCAGTTTGCTTTAAAGCATGAACAGCATGAACTAATTGAGTTTTTATATTTTTACAATTTTCCTAAATGCATCTAAATGATCCATCATTCCGTTTGACCAAAATATATTTATTCATTTATTTCCTATTTTACAGTAAAGTATGTATTTAAATGGTAAAACAAAACGATTTATACATAGGCGACAACAGAAATATCTGGGAAAAAAAATAGATCAATTTGTTTTAAAGCATGAACAGCAGAAACTGAAAACTGAGGTGTTTTTATTATTACTTTTATTCCTAAAGGCAACTAAATGATCTTATTGTTCATCCAAGTATGTTTTTACCTCAACATTTTAAATTAAAAATTAATAACTTGATCTTCTGATTAAATGACAGACTTCTTTGTGGTGATGCAGGATATGGCTGAAATATGGACAAACCCAGCAACTGGTTTGTTTTGATCCAGCGGTTTGCTAAAATCCAACTATTGCAAAAAAACAACAAAAAAAAAATCACTATATTTCTTTTTTATAGTTCAATAAATGAACATTTATTAATATGTTGAATTAATATTAAAAATAGTAAATAAAATAATAAAAAATTACTACATTTCTTGCTTAAAATTGACCCAAAAAGGTTG
>JAHKKF010534516.1:6765-28102 GCA_019740295.1 Labeo calbasu
TGAAGACAGAAAGACATAAACATCTTGGATGACAATGGGGTGAGTAAATGATTTGTAAATTGTTGTTCTGGAAGTGGACTTCTCCTTTAAGTTGGCTTGAGAAAGCCAACTTACTGATCTGCTGTATAAGCTGCTGCTTCTTCTGAGCCAAAACTTAGTCAGTATCTCCTCCTAGAGCTTTAAAGCTACAACCACCAAACTCTGGTCAGAACTTCAGACTGGTCTGAAATTAGTTACTATATCTTTTCTAACTGATCCGGCTTACGGTTGTCGAAAACCAGACTATCAAATCTCTGATTGTATTCGTCTGAAAGAAGAAAGCCATAAACACCTGGGAGAGTAAATTATGGGGGGGGGGAATTAATCTTCGATTTTGGGTGAACTTTCCCTTTAATTATCAACGTAAGTCCTTATGTAGCTACGTGTTAGCAACTTAAACTTATGTTCTGCACAACAAAGCACGCATAAGAAATAAAAATGCCAAAAATCATGAAATTCAATTTTCGTGATTTCTCATTTAAGAAAGAGGAACTTCCAAAGACAACTCCACAGCATACACATAAAAAAAGGACAGCAATGAGAGTGAGAGGAAATAAATGGGACAGAAGGAGATGGAGAGAGAGAGGGATGGATGGATACACTCACTCCGTATTGAACTCAATTAGTGTAACAGCAGGGGGCTTTCTGGATTAGTAGCATTCTGTTTTATTGGCTGAGCTGAAATAAACCAAACTTGCTTCTACGGTACACCTGGCAGAGGTTATTTTTTTTAGCAGTTTCTTCCAAGACGGTAGTTTTTGCACCTTACACAAAGATTTGCTGTATATGGTTTCCCCACTACAATTTGGTACATTTGAGTGGTTTTAACGGAACAATACCACATTTTACATCAGAAAGGTAAGGGACAGGAGTTTGTCATTCACAGGGATCCACATGTGAATGTGAATTCAATGAAAAGTAAGAATGTAATTACATTAGTGCAGTAAGTGACTGAAATGGGACATTTTGAACATAATTCTTTTAAATGTTCACAGTATTGTGTAAATGAAACAATTTCTGCACATTTCACTTGATGTTTGATGTTACTTTTGCTTAATTTTAGGTTTACTTCATTTCTGATTTAGAGTGTGAAAAGTCTTTGTGATTCAGAATCTGGTTTCATGTTAATTTGATATATTTCACATGTGATTTCTGGTTCAGCTTTTTGCTTCAGTGTGTAAAACAAGTCTTTATTTTGAATTTTGCATCCATGTTCTAATTCTAGAATTTTGTTCCAGAATCCTGATTAGTAGGGGTTCAAGCACGTAGAGCTGAAACCCTGTTGTAATTGTTAGAATGGTCATGCATCAGATCTTCACGTAAAACTAATCGTGCAGATCAAACCGTACCACCTACAACGTGACCAATGCTCGCCCCAATCGGCCTGACGGGGGCGCTACAGCAAACAAAATTAAGAATTCACTTATAACTCTAAACTTTCAGTCGCAGGCTCAAGTGTCTTACGTTGTTGGAATTTTCAGGTATTTCGCATTTTTGAAAAACCTACTTTTGCGATCGGAACCAAACCAGTGCATAAAGATTCTCTGGAGAGTAAACATCAATAATCATCAAAAAAGGCTGAACTTTCGACTCTCCCTCGCAGGGCCACTTTTGGAAAAATGCCTGTAACTACTGAATGGAATGAGATATCTTCGCCAAACTCAGAATACTTGTGTAAGAGCTCAATCTGAGGTCAACTGGCCATTGGCCAGTTAATTTTGAGCACCTGTTAGACAAAGTTAACGGAGGCCAGTCGGAACGAAACTCGGTGGGCCTGTTCGACTTGCGGCCCCAAAGGTCTGAGAGATATTTGAAAGAAATCGGCCACTGGGGGGTGATACTGCATTCTTTAAAGTCGTAAACGATTGTACGTTGCATGGTTTTTCGCACACACGAGTGATGGTCATATCAAACGATAGAACTCCTCATTCCGGAAAAGTTTGCCTGCAGAACCACTGCTGTCAATCAAAACATTTGTTTAATGATTGAGAAGATGTCAAAAATCTACTTCTGCGACTAGTCCAAGGTTCTGGAAAAAAACACTTCAGTACAATTATCTGGACTCTCTAGGTCAAGGGTCACCAAATTTGTTCCTGGAAGGCCGGTGTCCTGCAGAGTTTACCTCCAACTTTCCTCAACACACCTGCCTGGAAGTTTCAAGTATACCTAGTAAGACCTTGATTAGCTGCTTCAGGTGTGTTTGGTTAGGGTTGGAGCTCTGCAAGGACACCGGCCCTCCAGGACCGGGTCTGGTGACCCCTGCTCTAGGTCAATAATTATCAAAAAATGTTGCAATTTACCCTTTGGGAGGCTATAACAGGGTCGTTTAGAAAAGGGGGCTGTCCAAATTTACCCCAAATCCTAAAGACTAAATTAACCTCAAAACTTCACAAAACCTGGTGAGCACATAAGACAGGTGATTCTAAACAAGCATGCAAAGTTTAAGGAGATCAGACCACAGCTGGTGCTATAACAGTTAAAAAGACTTAAAAACACTGTCTTTCTATGGTAAATGACCTGGATTTGCCAAAAATGCTTTTTAATCATTGATTTAGGTGGGTACAGCTTTGCTAAACAACATGTAATGTCTTTTTCCTTATGTTCAAATGCCTTAAGCATTTAATAATAATCGCTGCTTGCAGATATATTCTTTCTTTGCGTTCTTGCTTCCTTCCTTCCTTTCATTCATTCATTCTGTTTATTTGTTCATGATATTTACAGGATACTTTCTTTCCTTTTTGTTGCAATAATGCTAAATTTTTTTTAATTAAAAATTCTGTTCTATTTAGGAACATTGAATGTTTCATAATTCAAACTGTTCTACAGCATCAAGACAGTAACAAAAAACTGATGTTTAGGTACCATGAGGACACATTTACAGTGGACAAGTGTGTATTTGTGTTTATTTGTGTGTAATTCTGCTGTCAATTGCTATTTTCTGTATCGATAGCGGGTTTAAATAGTTGGTGCAGGATTTGTGTCAGTGCCATGTGTGTGAAGGATCGACTGCCGAGTTGCCATGAGAACAGCATGGGGCATCTGGGAGAATGACGCCATTGATTAGCGACCGAGGATTAGAGAGTGCAAAGCAATTATGCAGCATAATGGCTTTAAGTGCCTGTGTGTGATTTACAGTTGGTATGTGTACATCGAACAAATCAGCAGGGGCCCGGCACGAGTTCTACACGTGCGTGTGCATGTGTCCGTGACTAGCAATTTTCTGAAGTGTTCTCATAAGTGTGTGCCAGCTCTATGTTTGTCTCCTCTGACCAATGGTAAACTTGCACTCTCTCACCTTGTCTTTTTTATTCTTTGGTTCTCTTTGAACCTTTTCTTCTCAAATCCATAGCTGGACTACTCTGTATGCAGGAGAATATCAGCATCCTCCGCCGTTTGAGGAGACCAGTGTCTGGAACAGCACAATATCTTGCCTACATCTGTGGTGCGGCCTGTGTTGTGTCATCAAAAGGAGACGGCGGGGTCATTGTATCTCCCACAGTCAGTTGTTTTCAGGTCACTTTTCCAGACGCCAGTCTTTGCAAACAGTTCTTTCATTCTGTTGCTGCTGCATTGGAAATATTGATCTCTCTTTTTTTTTTTTTTTTACACAACCAAAAAAATACATCATAGGGCTTGAAGCTGAAACAGCAAAATATGCAGACTCATCATGCATTCAGTACTATACATGTATTTCACACTGAGTCAAAAGTTTTCATACACCTTGCAGAGCCTGCAAAATTTTAACTATTTTACCAAAATTAGAGGGATCATACAAAATGCAAATGTTATTTTTTTTTTTTAGTGATGACCTGAATAAGATATTTCACATAAAACTTTTACATACAGTCTATAAGAGAAAATAATAGTTGAATTTATAAAAATGACCCTGTTCAAAATTTTACACATACTTGACTCTTAATACTGTGTTGTTTCCTAAATGATCCACAGCTTTTTTTTTTTTTTTTTTTGTGATAGTTGTTTATGAGTCCCTTGTTTGTCCTAAACAATTAAACTGCCAATTAAAAACCCTTCAGGTCTCACAAATTCTTTGGTTTTTCAGCTTTTTTGTGTGTTCGAACCCTTTCAAACAATAACTGTATGATTTTGAGATCCATATTTTCACACTGAGGACAATTGAGTGACTCATATGCAATTATTACAGAAGGTTCAACCTCACTGATGCTTCAGAAGGAAACACAGAAGAAAATGTAATAAGATCCGGGGGTGAAAACTTTTGAACAGAGTGTAAATGTGTGCATTTTTGTTATTTTGCGTAAATCTATTTTTTTTTTTCATTTAGTACTGCCCTTCAGAAGCTGCAGAAGATGCTTACATGTTTCCCAGAAGAAAAAATAAGACAAATTTACCCTGATCTTCAAATTCAAAAAGTTTTCACCCCCAGCTCTTAATGCATTGTGTTTCCTTCTGAAGCATCGATGAATGTTTGAACCTTCTGTAATAGTAACATACGAGTCCCTCAATTGTCCTCAATGTGAAAAGATGGATCTCAAAATCACTGGATCTCAGACTATTTTAACAATATCCTTACCTCGATAACCCTTCTGGGCCTTGAACGTGTCAGTTGCGTTGCTGTCTATGCAGGGTCAGAAAGCTCTTGGATTTCATCAAACATATCTTAATTTGTGTTCTGTAGATGAACAAAGGTCTTGCAGGTTTGGAACAACATGAGAGTGAGAAATTAATGACAGAATTTTAATTTTTTGGTGAACTATCCTCAGTGCATGCTTATACAAACAGAACGTTATCATGTGTTGGTGTATTCTGTTATAGATATCCTTATCATTATAGTGTGAATGGACCTTTAGACAGAGAGAAAAGGACTTATCTGTGCGTGTGTGTGTGTGTATGCAGGGGTATCTCAGTGGGACCCTGGAATCAGTCCTGGCCAAGAAAATCACAGCAGCGTCACTGATGAGTAGTGATTCAATTACAGCAGTGCAAGGTGTCCTTCTTTCTACCTGCCTTCCGGGTGATCTCTCCCTTTCTCTATCATTCCTTCTAGCTCTCTTTTTCTGGGACAATAGGGGACTGGAGGTGGAGGCCAACAGCGCTAAAACTACTTTTGGTACTGTGGGGCTGATTGTTTAGGGTGGCTTTGTCGTCTAAAAGTAGGGAATGTTCTTTCCCTCTGACCACAGCATGGACGTGAACTCCAGAAAGGACAGTGTCACTGCCATGGAGACATTCTGGAACTGTTGCCTTGGAAACAGTAATCATGGCTTGAGCGAGGGGTGAAATGGAGTTTTTTGAGGGTGGAAGAGTGTAATCCCCTCCACCTTGTTATTAGAGCTGCAATTGAGTCAAAGATTAGGCAGAGATGGAGGTGAGAGTTCTGTCTTTCGTCCTTTTCTTCTATTTTTAAAAAAAATACATTTTCATTTTGCTCTACCTGACTTTATCTCCTGTCATTTAGACCTTCTCTTCTACTGTCACACATCCTCGGTCTCATACGTTACTTACTACATGGGCATGTCAATCCATTTTACTGGGGTCAGTATATTTTTCAGTAAGGATGCATTAAGGGGATAGCTTGACAAAAAATGAAAATTCTGTCATTAATTACTCACCTTCATGTCGTTCAAAACCTGTAAGAACTTTGTTCATCTTCGGAACACAAATGAAGAAATTTTTGATGAAATTCTGACATTGGATGGACAGCAACAGAAGTACTCTGTTCACAGCCCAGAAAGGTAGTAAGGACATTGTTAAAATAGTCCATATGACATCAGTGGTTCAACCGAAATTTAATGAAGCTACTTTATTGAACAATTCTTCTCTTCTGTGTCAGTCTCCGATGCGAAATTCACAGGAGTGTTTACTATTTTATCGATATCCTTACTACCTTTCTAGGCCTTGAACGTGTCAGTTGTGTTGCTGTCTATGCAGGGTCAGAAAGCTCTCCGATTTCATCAGAAATATCGTAATTTGTGTTCTGAAGATGAATGAAGGTCTTACATGTTTGGAATGACATGAGAGTAATTAATGACAGAATTTTCATTTTTGGGTGAACTAACCTTTTACAGTAAATCGATCAGAAGTGACAGTAAAGACATTTATAATGTTACAAAAGATTTCTATATTAAATCAGTCATGTTCTTTTGAACTTTCCTTTTATCTGTGGACTTTAGTTTACAAAAATATTAAAAAGCAGAAATGTTTCTTAAACAGCAAATCAGCATATTGGAATGATTTCTGAAATATCATGCGATACTGAAGACTGATGTTTTTACTGTATTTTTGATCAAATAAATGCAACCTTGGAAATCCCAAATGTAATATACATGTTTATTTACAGTTGAGGTCAAAAGTTTACATACGCTTGATTCTTAATACTGTGTTGTTACCTGAATGATCCACAGCTGTGTTTTGTTGTTTAGTGATAGTTGTTCATGAGTCCTTGAACAGTTAAACTGCCTGCTGGTCTACAGAAAAATCCTTCAAGTCCCACAGATTCTTTGGTTTTTCAACATTTTTGTGTATTTGAACCCTTTCCAACAATGACTGTATGATTTTGATCCATCTTTACACACTGAGGACAACTGAGGGACTCATATGCAATTATTACAGAAGGTTCAAAGCTCACTGATGCTCCAGAAGGAAAAACGATGCATTAAGAGCTGGGGGGTGAAAACTTTTGAACAGAATGAAGATGTGTCTTATTTTGCCTAAATGTCATATTTTTTCGTTTAGTACTGCCCTTTAGAGGCTACAGGAATAGTTACATGTTTCCCAGAAGACAAAATAATAATTAAATTTAACCTGATCTTCAAATTCAAAATGTTTTCACCCCTCAGGTCTTAATACATGATTTTTCCTTCTGGAGCATCAGTGAGTGTTTGAACCTTCTGTAATAGTTTCATATGAGTCCCTCAGTTGTCCTCAGTGTGAAAAGATGGATCTAAAAATCACACAGTCATTGTTGGAAAGGATTCAAATACACAAAAATGCTGGAAAACCAAAGTTTTTTTTGGGACCTGAAGGATTTTTCTAAAGAGCATGCAGTTTTACTGTTTACAACTATCACTAAACAAAAAAAACACAGCTGTGGATCATTCAGGTTACAACACAGTATTAAGAATCAAGGGGATGTAAACTTTTGAACGGGTCATTTTTATAAATTCAACTATTATTTTTTCTTGTGGACTATATGTAAACATCTTTTATGTGAAATATCTTATTCAGGTCAGTGCTAAATAAACAATAATATGCATTTTGTATGATCCCTCGTATTTTGGTAAAATCATTTATATTTTGCAGATTCTGAAAGGGGGGTGTAAACTTTTGACTTCTGCTGTATAATAATATATACTTTAAGTACCTTTAACTACAATTAAATAATCAAAAATTACATTTTACTACAATTAAATTAGTACTTAAAGTCTCCTTTACTACAATACATGATTTTGTTAATTTATCTGTTCATGGAACATGACAAATTAGCATTAATGCATTTTCAAGGACAGCATTCTCATTAAATATCCACCGTATGCTCCGCAACAAGTGTTTCATGCTAATTTCAATTTATTTTATCTTTCTGTTTGGTGTGAAGTTCATAAACTCTGATCATAATTGACAAAGCTTGAACAAACGCTAATTTGATTACACACACCCTGGATCTCTAGATTACATCCGTTTATGTGCGCCACGAACTTCTCTCCTGTGCTTTCAGGGCGTCCCAGTAGGGAGCCAAGTACACATCATAGTCCTACCCCAGCTGCTCTTTTCACAAACCCCGATTTCACATCCGCCTCAGCTGTTCCCGAAGGAAGACAAACACGCCCCACGCCAATAAAACCGCAGCGCCACGCTCCCCCAACGTCGCCGAACGGATGAACTTCGCGGGGAGCCGCAGAACCCTCACCAGCTTCCCACAGTTCCGGCTGCGGATCCAGCGTGTAATAGAAGACGGTGAGAATTCAATAATCATCAGAGTCCTCGTCTCCACATGCTCTACTGAACAGGAAAATAATTACATTTCTTTCGCTCATTTTTTGTCTCAGATAAATTATGGATCCCTTATCTGGCTCCAAGGATAAACCAATCTGATTCATGGGCCAATTAACAAGCATTCTTGCACCTCGACGGAGCCTGAATGAGTGGCATGCGCCGAGAATGGCACGAGGAGAAGCGTGCGGCTTTTATGCAATTCTCATAACACATTCTCTCATGTTTCCTTGCACATATTTCTATTTTATGATTCTACAATATATAATATATCACCCAGTTGATGTTCAACATGTTTCATGACCTGTTTTTTTTTATCTTCGCTATCTGTATCTGTATTTTTACAATCGAGGCCCCCCCTCCCCCACCCCAGGTCCTCTTCCTCGTCGTACACCTGACTCATCCTCACCTCTAACCTCAGACTACAGAGAGGCTTTGGATGAGGCGTAATAATGGTCAGGCAGAGCAGCTCTGAGACGCGGGAGGGGTTGTGTTCTGAGGGCACTCTTTTGGTGCGTGGCGCTCTGAAGCAGGCTGCGTTTGATCTCCTCCAAATGCCACAGGTTATTGTGTTTCTGCTTAAAGTGGTCTTACAGGAGACATCTGGAATGCCGTCAGCTCTGAGGCTGAGTTAGGGAAAAGGTGGGGGGATTTTAAAGAAGGTGCTGTTGAGGTGTTCATGTAAGCTCTGAGACTGTAAACATTTATTTTTAAACTGTATCATACGTATTTCATAGTTCTTGTGTGACAACAGAGAGGAAATGTTATTATTTAAAGCAATATGTTTTTTTCTGTACACCTAGCCTAGAGTACATTAGGTTGGTGTAAATGGAGAGAGGAAGTATAATGAAAAAACACCTCATAAAAACTTCCTTTAGCGACCAACTTTGTAATATTAGAATGTGGTTTAAATCACACACACATACATACTGTAATGATCTGCCCTCACAATCTCAACTACCACAGACTCGACTTGTTCTGTATTGAAACACAAGGACGTGTGCACAAAAAAATGAATTGTGGCCACTGATAGTGTCGTTTACTTGTATTTGCTCTCTGTGGAAGCTTGTTCCATCTCAGAGTATAAAAAGGTAATTGCTGTATATCTACAAATGGCAACATAGGCTCATTGCAAATAAGTGCCTCTATTTCTACAGAACTGAAAAAACGTACCTATATGTACAAATCACTGCAGTTTCCAGTTGAAATGAACAGTGGAGGCATTAAAACTCAGACTAAAACTTTTGTTCCTTTTCACACAAAGTATGATTTACACACAGTTTTGATTAATAAAGCCTAATTTTCACAGTTATTTACAGAATATGATATTATTGCTTCAAAACAATTTTAACATTCTGCGCGATTTGAAAACTCATACTTTTGAACGTTGTTGTCACATATACAGCTTCATATGCAAGAGTTTTCTAATTCAGTAGGTTTGCTCGGTAGGTCACGTGATACGCCGTTGCACTTGAGTCATGAAGAGCTCTGTTACAAACGGTCAAATAGCACGGCTGCATCAACAAGTTTGATTTTACATTTGGTAACACTATCGGTTAGATTTAGAGTTGCATTTAGTGTAGGGGATATTTCCAACATGATAGAACATTAACCTTTAGAGACGCTACACGGATATTTAAATTCTGAACAGCCGCAATACCTAACTTACCTCAACCAGCGTAATAAAAACGCAGCAGTAAGTGCCTGTACTAACCATAGACTAAAAAAAAATATGGACGTAGTGTCCGTTTCTGAAGAGCATTTTTGAAGCTCTTAGTGGGCGGGAGTCTGCCGTCGCCATCTTGGAAACGCGTCACTGCACGTCACTCCCGGATCGAAAATGGGCAAATAGGCGGGACGTGGGTGGAGCTGGTTGGTGAAACCACGCCCACCTAGCGCGACGGTGGTGACAGCAGCGGCAATCCACCTGTCACTCAAGTGGCCACGCCCTAAATTATGCAGAACTTTAAGGCTTAATATAAATTAAACGGATGAGTTATTAAAAAATTCACCCCCTCACAGTTGACATGAAGGGCAAAATTAGCTGTATAGACCAAAACCACTTTTTGAACCAGGCTGTAAATTTTTTTCTGCTATGAAGTTGGTCATTTTAACATGGCGAGTCTATGGGATTGACTCCCTTTTGCAGCCAGTCGATGAATTGCAGTTTTAGTCACTTCCGTGTTGGCTTCAAGACTGGGAGGTTGCAGCTTGGTACGTAATAAAAACGTGCCAAGGTCATGTATTAAACGTGTGTTTTAGCGCCACTCTCTGGACATTTCATTTTGAAACTGCTGTGAAACGTCCGGTAAGGTACGTAATTACGGTGTTGCAGAAATGTATGTAGAGGCACGTATTTCCAATGAACTTGCGCTGCCAAATGTGGTAACGTTATATTACGCAATTGCACATATATCATAGATTTCACTCATAGATCTCACAATTTGGATTTTACTATGTTTGTGTATATATACTGCATATACATTACTTGTCAAAAGTTTGGAATGATTAGGATTTGAAAGAGGTCTAAATTTATGTGATCAAAAATACAATAAAACAGTAATATTAATATGAAAAATTTTAATGGTGTTAACAGAAATGTTAGTAGACCACAAAATCAGTATATTAAAATGATTTCTGAAGGATAACGAAGACAATGAAGAATTGAGAATTTAGTTTTGCCATCATGAGAATATTACATTTTAAGTATATTAAAAAAAGATGTTTTACATTGTAAAAATACTTCACAATATTACTGTTTTGCTGTATTTTGATCAAATAAGTCCTTATGCTTGGTGAGAATATAAGATTTTTTTTTTTTTTTACAAATGCCTTTTTAATAGCTCTATATGCTGAATATATGTAATGTTTATTTATGCATATCAGATATATACATGCTGATTGTGCCAAATTAAACCATAAAATGGAAAAGAACATTTTAAAATAATATTCTTATATTATTTGCAATAGCCAACAATACATGGTATGGTTCAAAATTATGGATTTTTCTTTTATGCCAAAAATCATTAGGATATTAAGTAAAGATCATGTTCCAAGAAGATATTTTGTAAATTTCCTACCGTAAATATATCAAAACTTTATTTTTGATTAGTAATATGCATTGCTAAGAACTTCATTTGGACAACTTTAAAGGCAATTTTCTCAATATTTAGATTTTTTTTTTTTTTTTTTTTTGCACCTTTAGATTCCAACTTTTCAAATAGTATCTCAGCCAAATATTGTTGTATCCTAAAAACCATACATCAATGGAAATCTTATGACTTATGACTTATGACTCTTATGACTGGTTTTGTGGTCCAGGGTCACATATATTTGATTTCTGCTTTTATAGGCACAATATTTAAGAAGACAAAGTAAGACATAGAAATGGCAAAACTCTTTTGTGCATTTGTCTCATACTGCTCAGCAAACCAATTGAATGTGAACCACAGTATGGAATATACAATGCAACAGCATTTGATTTTTGTCAAGCACTCCAACTTAGAGTGGGTTTTCCAGAGGAAATCGTTGAACGCTACTAGAAAATCTGCTTACAAACAAGCCACATTTTATATGAGCTTAGGTGGTCTCTTTGCTGGTATGTGTGTGTTGTGTAATCACACTAGGAAATGGAAGTTCAGAGTGTACTGGTTCTGAATAGAATAAATCTAGGATCCTCATAGGGAAAAATCCCATGAATTTCAATAGTACTGTACTTCTGTTAGAATCATTGAGCACTGTTGATCCCAGATACCCAGAGAATCCCTCCAATGAAGATGGGAAAACTTTGAATGATTTAAGCCTGGATGAAGAATGTCAATGATTTAACTGGTCCTTCCTTAAAACGGCAACTTCTGGGTCCTTTCTCAAAATTTCATCGGATTTTGGATGATACACATCTTCTTTATCTTTCTTTCCTGCTCTCTTATTCAATAAAGGTCTTGTAAACAGATCAATGGTAATCTTAGGCACATCATTATAATAAAAATTGCTTTTCAATCAGAGACACCGCACATTTCTCAGGCAAAGCACGCAGCGTGTTGGGCATAAGTCTTCCTGACAGACGGATTCAGATCCAGGGAGAGCTCTAGGGACGAAAGGATAGAGAAGCTCACTTAAACACAGCTAATAAAATCGAATCCATCTGCGCCTTCAGCCCACACGAAGCGGAGGCTAAAGGGATATAAGTACAACTTTCATTTAGTTAATTTTCACTGTCAGATTACACAAGGAGGTTGAAGAGAGAAAGACAGAGAGAGAGGAACAACAAGGCGGCTTGTATCGCTCTTTCATCTGGATGTTGAGGAAGATGGAAGGATTAGAAACAGTGGCTGGTATAAGAGGATTTACTTGCCTTTGCTTATAGCTTCTACCTTGACTCCTCACACTAAAGAGAAGTGGTTCCTGTCTAGCTAACTGCTCGTCTATGAACATTTCCCTCTCTTTAGGTCTTCTACCTCCCCTTTCGCTCAATCTAACAGTTGCTGACATGAAGTCACAAATCAACAAACTTGTCTTAAAGTCTTAAAACACATCACCACCCTGGTTAGGCTGATGACTACTGGGTAAGTGCTGGTCTCGACTTTGTTTTATTCACTAAAAATAATCTGCTAGTAAAAGTCATCCATTCAGGAATTGAACTACACAGCTTGTGGTGTAAGTGTTTGATTCACTATGATTTGAACTGGTCATAAGAGTCTACAGACTACCTTGTTCACGTGTCATGTTCGCTAAGGCTGGGTAAAAAAATATTGATTTCCCGATTTTAATCTATTCTCATTTTTACAAAACTATATTGATTCTTAAATCCCAAGAATCAATATAGCCTGTTTTCAGTTAATGAACAAAACATTGTAGCGCACCTCCCATCCAATAAATCGCAATAAGCTTTGTGCTTTGTTACTCTTGATTTCAAATTCTGTCCATTTCATTAAAATATTCAAAGAATAAATACCGTTTTGGCGCTGTTTAATGTCAAGTGACAGATTGTTGTAGCGCCTCAGTTCCAGCACAAACATGAATGAACATCCAAATGTATGTTATAACAAAGAGTACAACTTCTCGAAATCCTATCCTGTCTAATGTAATCGCTCATTCAGTGTTTTGACCGCGCAAAGACGTTGATATAAGAGTTTGCACACAATATGTCACGTAATGTCACAGTTTCCTCAGAAAAAAATATGTTGATGATAAACTTGTTAGTCAGGAAGAAAAATGAACTCTAGAGATGAGGATTTTACTAAATATAAGGGAAAATCAATGTTTGTCATGCATTAAAGGATTTTAAAGGTGCTGTAAGTTTTTGACTCTTCTTAAGCCAAAAATAACATGTTTGTAGATATTTAGGAAACATGTTATGTTTACATAGCTGTTTCTCTGAAAAATAATGCTATAGCCAGTAATTCTACTCTGAAATGTGCGTTCCGGGCAGATTCTGATTCAACCGGTAGCTTACATATATTATATATTACATACTGCACAATGCTCTATGAGCAGAGGAACATTAAAAAACAGATAGACAAGTTAAAACTAGTGCAGCGCACTGTTTGACCGAATGGGTAAAAATGACTGTAATGACTATTTTCGTCAGTTACGGCGCTGGCTATAGCATTCTGCCCGCTTCAAATCAGACACAGAGATGACATAGTGCGGTAAGATCACATTTATTTGAATGAATTGTAGCATTTATTTCAATTAAATATCGAGGGAGAGAGAGAGATGACAGTGTGGGTTACCTGTGTGCTGCGCGTCTCTCTCTACAAACTAATAATTACTTCAAAAACAGCGATTTTACCACCTCATTGCTGAGGAATATAATGTAGCAATCTAGTATCTAGGTTTCTTTATTAGTAAAAATCGCGGGGAAGCGTTGACAAGTTTAAGTGTGTGCCCAGCGCCATCTGCGATCTCCGACATCTCTCTCTCTGATGTGTGTTGGCAAGACTATAGAATACCCAAGACTTGTCACTCGTATAGTTTTGAATGGGGAAAGATGCAACGCTCATTATAGCCGCGAAGCCCCGCCTTCTTAATGAAAGAGCCAATCGTTGATTAGTAAAGTCAGTGCGTCACTGCAGCTGCGTTAGAAGTCCCGGTCGCTATAGAAACAGTCAGCGTTCTGAGACGTGCGCTCAGTACTGCGCATGCGCACTGGCTGATCGAGCCTGAAATTTTTTTTAACGCTACTGGAGCATAAAGAACAATATTTATGAGGCAGTTCTTGTCGGATTTCATTGGTGATTTTAAATATGAAATTGAATCGTAAGATTGGTGAACTTGGTAAACAGTTTTGGAGAATTTGATGTTTCCCCATTCAAAGAGATAGGAGCTGCACTTGCCTGCCCCAGAGGCGTTTCAAAGATGGTCGCTGAGTGAAATGCCTTGCCTTAAAGGGACTTTGGTGTTGGTTAGTGTGCATCAATTAAAGCAGCGCATTAATATAGAACGATGATTAAACTGACTTGGTACTACCTGTGCATTAAAATGTTTTACTGTATACCTGCCAACCAATCAGAATCCAGTATTCAGACAGACCATGAAATAAGTAAGGGATAATCAACGGTTTGCCGTGCATTAAAGGATTTTAAATGCAGGACGTGAAGGCTAATTACCGCCCGACATGAAACGGAGGGTGGTTGGCTCCGCAAAGTGCATTTAAAATCTTTTAATGCACGGCAAACCATTGATTATCCCGCTTATTCTGCGGTCCTTTGCAAATTTATAGACAAGTTAAAACTAATATTGATCTTTGCAGCACAATATTTGACCGAAAGGGTAAAAATGACAGTTATTTTCGGTAGTTATAGCTTATCAGCTCTATCATTCTGCCCGCTTCAAATCAGACACAGAGATGAAATAGTGCGATAAGATCACATTTATTTGAATGAATTATAGCATTTATTTCAATTAATTATCGATTGATCGAGAGAAAGACAGAGAGAGAGAGGGAGAAAGAGAGAGGAAGAGAGAGATGACAGTTGTTTGTGCATACCTGCCTGCTGCGTGTCTGTCGAATTAAATCAAATCATGAAATTTGTGTCAAAACCCTGCCCTAATGTTCACTCGTACATTATTGTAGATTAAGCTGCAGAAAAATTCAGTTCCAGATTATCAATATAATTATGTATGAGAAATGTTAAAGGAACCAAATGCAATTTTCTGTATTTTTTTCCCTTGGTTCCTAACTGTGCCAGCTTTTTTGTGGCGCTCTCTTCAGCAGATCAGAGGTCTGCAGGGCACAATAATCCAAGTTAGAGTCGTTCTCCAATTTAAAGTTGATGAGCTAGGGCTTGAGAGCATGATCTGAAGTACACCGTTGACCTACACCGGTTTTCATAAATCAGAACGAGACCTTTCCAGCCAAGGGGATTTTTAAAGTCTTTCTGCTAAAAGACTTTAATAGGTCTTATTTTATAACCGCCTGAGGCCATTTAAGTCTGTATTATCCAAATTAATTATCCTGATATAGTCAGATATCTTAAACTGTAGCCGAACAGCAGTTCCATTAAATCTCATTGTTCACTACAAGCCATATTGTACCAGTGGGATGGGGCTGACCGACTGAGGTCCGTCACTTACGGTGCTGACAGTATGCGCTGCTGATGATCCATCACTGTTGTCTAAGAGGAAGATACTGAGATGATGGATGGCTGCAGTTAGAAGCAGCAGGCCTGAGCTGTGATTGATTGACTGTGTGACTGCAAGTTGAGTTGGTAGTGTACCTGTGTACACATCCAGTGCTACTGTATGCTAAACACTTTGGTGGCAGTGTAAATGAATACAAGGCTTACTCAATTTTCAGAGCACATAACTGGAATAAATTTGGTTTTAGTGAGAAGTAAGAATACCGAGTGTGAAATACCTTTAATATTATTCTTTGATAAAATTAAGGTTTTTGAGGAAAACATTCCAGGATTTTTCTCCATATAGTGGACTTCAATAGGGAACAGTGGGTTGAATGTCCAAAATGCAGTTTCAGTGCAGTTTCAAAGGGATCTACACGATCCCAGCAGAGGAATAAGGGTCTTTTCTAGCTAAATGATTAGTCATTTTCTAAAAAAAAATAAAAATGTATACTTTTTAATCACAAATTCTCGTCTTACACTAGCTCCAGGACTTCATGCATTACATAGTCACTTTGGAAAGGTCACGTGACATAGGCAGAACAGTGTTTCCCCTAGGATTCCGGTTTTTACAAAACAAACAGTTTTTCCAAACAAACAGAGTTTTTCTGTTTAAAATTAATACATTGAAGAAAAATTGTGTGAATATTCTGTTTAAAAAAATGTAATAATAATTGTAAATTTTTTTCTACAATTAGGTGGTTAATCTTGTTGTAATATTTATTTTTTAGCATTTAATTGTTTTATTTAAATTTGCCAGAAAATAGGAATATATAAACACCTACATTATAATGTACTAAAGTAATACAAGACTAATACATTTCTGTTACATGTTAAACCGTACTTTTATTCTGACAGGTTGCCGGTTAGTTTTTGTGTGTGTACACTATGATATGATGCTAATTTTCTCAAATGAAACGGTAAAATCCACACGAAGTGGCTCTCACAGCAGCTCTGGAGATTAAGTTCATGTGTTCATGTCGTCATATAATGAGACCCAAAGGCCGAAAACCACCGCGAGCCTCATGTATGCTTCACTATTTGTCTAGGAAACAAAACCGCGTCTCCGCCATTCATACATACAGAGCCAAGCGGAACATTGAGGATTCATATTTAAACCGTCTTTTTGCGTTTTAATATTTACAGACATTAGTCCATATCGCGATTCGAATTAAGTGGGAGACCTACTTTTGCTTTATTCATCCAAAAATCGACGAATTCTGTGGAATTCCGCGCTATAGAGTAAATCCGTTTTTATGAATGAACCGATCCTGTCCGCGTATTCGCGGAAAATTGTAGACGCGCGTCCACGTAGAGAGAGAAATGACATGCCGTTGTGTAAATAAGATAAATAACATAAGACTGTTTTGTTTGTTTAATAAAAGAACAAGGTATAGACCTGTTCTATAGCAAAAGATAACCTTAAATGACTTATGTTGTGATCTGGCGCTATAAAAAATAAAGTTTATTTGACTTTTAAGGGGGGCGGGGGGTGGGCCGCCCCCCTAATATATTGGCAGGGGAAACACTGCATAGACAGAAGTCAAACACCCCTTACAAAAAAAGGTAACACAATGATGTCGGCGTTTTTCGTTCTACACTACCTTTTTGAACCGAAGTACACGGACGAAGAACTGACCTTTCCAACGTGATTACGTAACGCATCGCAGAGCCAGTGCAAAACAAGCATTTGTGGTTTAAAAGTATATACATTTTATTTTTTTTTAGAAAATGACCGATTGTTTTGCTAGATAAGACCCTTATTTCTCGGCTGGGATCGTGTAGAGCCCTTTGAAGCTGCATTGAAACTGCAATTTGGATCTTCAACCCGTTCCCCATTAAAGTCCACTATATGGAGAAAAATCCTGGAATGTTTTCCTCAAAAACCTTAATTTCTTTTCGACTGAAGATAGAAAGACATGAACATCTTGGATGACGAGGGCGAGTAAATTATCAGAAAATTTTAATTCATGAGTGAATGAATCCTTTAAAGAATCGTCTGAAATTGTTGAAATTGTATAATTGATTCAATGACTCACTCAAAAAAAAAAAAAAAAAAAAACACCTTGCACCACCTACTGGTGTAATAATGTCAGTTGCAGAAAGAGTCACTGAAAAGTTCCCACCACTATAGTTGGTACCTGATAAAAGCTTGGTTTTCATATACCTTTTTAGAATAATGTAAATAACATCTCCAGAAAATCAATAATTGCCATAATGCCAAGCCTGGGACATGACAGATGTGTGAAATTGTAGCTATTATGGGGTGCAGGAATGGCACACTGTGACTATGCTAAACTGGTTTTAAACCTCCAGTCAGCACATATTCTCATCTGTAAGTCAGTGTGGCATTGGTTTGTAGCTGTGAGAATCCATCAGCTCAGTGCTGGCAGCATTTAAGCAGAGGAATCATCACTATTGTCTCAGACAGTGATGGATGCAGCCATGATGAATTGGAGTATTGGAGTAATAAGCTGATTTTGGAATGATCTGAAAATGACAGAGCATTTTTCTGTAGCCATACCCACAACTCCCCAGTGCAATAAATGGCTCTCTGAATTTGATTAATCAGCAAAGTCTTTCTCGCAGTCTTGATTAATGCTATACTGATGGCTTTTTAATACATATATCTCTTCAGAGGTATATGAGGCTTTATTCTTTAGCCGAGCAGCATTAGTTGAGTGGCTCTAATTGGTCAGTTAATTCATTTTATCAAGTTGTTATAATGAGCCTAATTAACGCAGCTTATTATACAGTCATCCATTATCTGCAGCAAATGCTGCACCATAGAGATGGGCGTCACATTTTCCTGGAACTAGTTATTTCTGGAAGTCATGAATGTGAATGGTGAATTTTCACATTCACGCTTCTCAGTCGCCCTTGTTTGAGCACATGACCTGTGTGTGAAACCACCCAAAGTGTGCAGGCTCAGAAAGTTTGTATATTTTGTTGGCATCTATGAATTAGTCAATGTTCTAGGGCAGAGCTACGGTGTAGGAGAACATCCATCAATCCACGTCAAACATGTATCTCCCTCGGTAGGTTCTCTGTCATGGCTGATTTCTGTTATAAATGAGGAAAAATAATCCCTGTTCTTGTTCGGTTGCGGAGGATGTACGCTGTTGCTAAACACGGCTCATCCTTTCAGTCAACAAAGAGAGACTTAATATTAAGCTCATGGTTAGCTTTCCAGTGTTGTTTCGTTTTGTTTGTTAAAGACTTAACCGTAAAAAATCACAATGGATTTTAATAGAATTAAGGGATGTTAAATGCTTACTTTCACTTAAAATATGTAAATGAAAGATGGATTGGAGATGGAAATGTGTTAAAGAATTAGTTGACCACAAAAATGAAAACTCTGTCATTAATTACTCACCCTCATGTTGTTCCAAACCCGTAAGGCCTACGTTCATCTTCGGAACACAAATTATTTTTGATGAAATCCGAGAGCTTTCTGACCCTGCATAAACAGCAACGCAACTGACATGTTCAAGGCCCAGAATGGTAGTAAGGACAACATTAAAATAGTCCATGTGACATCAGTGGTTCAACCGTACACTGTAAAAATCAATAAAACACAATTTGTTGAGTCAACTTAAAATAATTTGTTACCCCGCTGCCTTCAAATTAAGTTCAGTCAACTCAAATAAGTTTAGTCAACTTGAAATGTTAGCTTGTGCTAAGTGACAACTTAGATATTTGAGTTGACTAAACTAAACATGTGGTTTGTTAAACTTAAAAGCTGGGCTTGTTATGCAGCTGCCTTAAAATTTTAAGTTGAATCAACTCAAATATTTAAGTTGTCACTTAGTACAACTTAACATTTCAACTTGATTAAACTTTTTTGACTGAACTTACAATTTTAAGGTGGTAACAAATTATTTTAAGTTGACTTAAATTGTTTTTTACTGTGTAATGTTATGAAGCTACAGGAATTATTTTTGTGCGCAAAGAAAACAACGCACACTGTACATAAAACAGTCTTCATAAACATGTCCAAAGATTTCGACAGAGGATGACTTGCAAAAGGACCACACCTAACAGAGCCTCTAAACTAATTGGTCACAGAAATCGTACAAAAACAAGTGTAATTGTACGAATTAACCACCCTGTAAAATACAGTGCATACAAATTGGCCGTGAGATAGCTTTGGGCTTATTTGAACCAAAATATACAGACAATGAACTTAGAGAGATGGACGTTTTACATCAGAACACTGACATTGCGGTGAAGAAATTGTTGAACAAAGTCATTATTTTTGTTTTCTTTGCGCAAAAAATTATTCTTGTAGCTTCATAAAATTACGGTTGAACCACTGATGTCACATGGACTATTTTAACAATGTCCTTACTACCTTTCTGGGCCTTGAATGTTTCAGTTGCATTGCTGTCTATGGAGGGTCAGAAAGCTCTCAGATTTAATCAGAAATAATTAAAAAAGAAAAAAACGGACATTTTGAACGTGCACTGAACATTCAGAGCTGAGATGCAACCCTAAGCACCTTAATGTCCTCCATCATATCAATCAAGTGCATTAGTCATGCTTCTTTCTCCTCTTTATGTTTGTTTGTTTCTTCTCTTTAATTATATTTTCCCATCAGACATCTGTTCATGGTGACTTAGCCCTGTCGCATTACCTCTGTCAGCTGGCACACTCCAATTAGGACTGTTTAGCGTCTCTCTGGTGCACTACCGAATGGTGTTTTTGCTGGATGTTTGACACGGATTGCTGTTTGAAGCCGTTATATCAGTAGATAGCTGATTAGATTTTAAACTGGAAAGTGTTTCAGTCTATGACAATGCAGGTCATGTAGTCTTGTGGTTAGCGATCTGAGGTTGTTACTAACAGGTTATAGGTTCAGATCCATCAAAGGGCATTCTGAGAACAAAGGGCGGTGTAATGATCACTGCTGCGCCCTTGAGCAAGACACTTAACCCCAGGTTGCTCCAAGGGGACTGTTCATCTAAGAAGTGGACTGTTAGTGGCTTTGGATGAAAGCATTAACTAGTCATTAGCACGAGTTGTTCCTGTAATGAAAGCGCAAGGAAATGTGAGTGGATTCTGGCCAGAACCCTGGGGTTGGTTGCATGAGCTGTGCGTATGTTACAACTTAGCCTTTTAGCAGTGCCAGTGGGCACAAGATACAGCTTGCGGACTGCTGGATGGTTGAGTGTCTGAGGATAACGGATGGAATAAAATGGCAGATTGATAGAGCACAAATAGAAACGGATATATGATTAATGGTACATATATAACAATAGTGGTATACAGTGATAGGAGTTAGATAGGCGTTACTATCTACGTTATTTTTTTTCAGTAATGAGTAATCAAATGAATTACTGTTTCACCCGTTACAACACCATTTGTTACGGCCCTATGAGTTTGCCGGTGTGTTGCGCTCTTTCTCTTGTCCTCTCTCACTATCATCTCTCAGGTTACTCCCCTTGGTTTCCGTTTGGCCAGGAAGGTGCCTGTCATTGTTAACCGGAGTGACGTCGCCGCCCGCGCTGCCAATCATGGACTGCGGCTCCAGTTTAAAGAGAGGCCAGAACGAGCGTTCGGCTGCTTTTGCTTGCGCTCCTACTTTGTTGTGTTTTGTTCTGTTAGATTCTCTTTTGTTCTAACCTGGTTGTTGTTGTTGTTTTTTTTTGGTCTTACTTAGTGTGTCTACAGTTATTAGCCTTTTGATGCAAATACGCATTTTGTAACTC
>JAHKKF010534516.1:28152-42331 GCA_019740295.1 Labeo calbasu
GATGGATCTCAAATTCATACAGTCATTGTTGGAAAGGGTTCAAATACACAAAAATGCTGAAAAACCAAAGAATTTGTGGGACCTGAAGGATTTTTCTGCAAAACAGCTGGCAGTTTAACTGTTCAGGACAAACAAGGGACTCATGAACAACTATATGAAAAAAATAAATAAATAAACAGCTGTGGATCATTCAGGCAACAACACATTATTAAGAATCAAGTATATGTAAACTTTTTCAATTAAACTATTTTCTCTTGTGGACTATATATAAACGTCTTTTATGTGAAATATCTTATTCAGGTCAGTTGCAAGCATGCATTTTGTATGATCTCTCATGTTTTGGTAAAATAATTAACACTTTGCAGAATCTGCAAGGCGTATGTAAACTTTTGACCTCAACTGTATTTTGTAAATGTGTATGCGTTTTTGAATATTTGTATTTTTTGTAGTTATTTCGCATTATTCTTTATTTTTTACTGTTCTTGCTGTATTTATCCAAATATAAGCGGCTTTAGCAACTGATTTGGCAGTTTAAATATACTGTTATTTGATACACCGGTAAAGCTTGCTAAAACTGAGCAGCAGATTGTGTAAGAGAGGTTTACGTCCCGAGTTCAAGCGCAGTTCAGTGTGTATTTATAACAGAACATATTTTAAATGCAGTGGGAAGTCACCTCCCACTCTAGGCATCTCTTCTGAATTGTGCCTTGCGCACTGACACACTGACTGCAGCATTTCTGCTGAACAGCTCTTCTCATCCTCAAAGCACTTCAGCTTTTCTGGTCACACTGTATGCCATGGCCAAGAAAAGTAAGGTGATTTTCTGAGTCACATGGTGCTGTCGAGCATGCGTTTTTACATTTTCATTTTTTCATGTCATTACACCTCGTTATTTTTGTGTATGTGGTTTGAGTTGCGTCATGCTTATTTCTGTGTGGTTAATTTTAGGGTTGTGTATCAGATTCAGAATTGAATTGAAGCAGCAAACAGAATGGTCAGTTGCAATTTGAATTTAAATGGAAATATATAAAATTAAATTTAATTAAATGCAAAGAAACTCAAACTGAATTTGAATTTGAATTTGTCAAGACCTACCTGATCTCATGACGAAAATATACCTGTGAGAACTTTTTCGCAAGACACAAAAATACGTACCAATAAGTACACATCACTGCAGTTTCCAACAGAAATTAACTCTTAAACTCTTGTAAAACAGCAAGCACTTGTAATGGTTTTCATACACAGTTATGATTACAGTTCCATATGTTGCGCTGTGCTACAAAGCGGTACATATTTTGCATCTTGCAAAAACATTCCCACAGGTAAGTTTTCGTCATGGGATCAGGTTGGTCAAGACACACTTGTTGTCTTGATGAAGACTTTAAAAATGTTTTAAAAGCTCCGTTGGATACCCATTTTCCATAAGTTGATAGGATTGTGTTTCATGAAATGTCTGCAACATACTTCGGTTAAAATTCTTCAGTATAAAAACAACACCCTTTTTGCCTTGTCAAAAACAGCTGTGTTTACAGCAACCTATTTCTGTGCATGTCTCTTTAAATGATAATGAGCTACCGCTTACTCCACCCCTCTGTTCTGTTTTTTGTGTATTTGGTGGCGCGTTACCATCAAAAAAGAAACTAATCCATTGCGTTCCTAGTGGCTCTGATGTCAGGAGAAAATGTAGACTCTTATGTTCACTTTTACATCCAACTACAAAACATCTGCATTGCTTATGAGACGTTGTTGCTACAGCTGCTTGAGTGCAGAAAAAATGGTGGAGAGCATACAACTAGCTGAGAGTGGGAATATGCTAATACGGGACAGCCCGTCAGCGTTTGTGGGCGGGGCCTGATCAATATGACATCATACTGCTCAGAAAATCCAAACGGCTTGATAACGGAAACTGTTTAGGTTTTTTGGAGATACAAAAAATTGGAGTGAATGGATTTTTATCATTTTAGGGGGGATGTGCACACACACTGCTAAGATATATTTATATACAAACACTTTGTAAAGGTAAATTTTGCATTCGATGCCCCCTGTAAGCTTGAAGGATTATAGGTGATAGATAAATAAAAAGTGACCTTTGTTTTTGTTGTTCAGTTGTTACAAAAATATATCTTTATAATAAATGCTGTTCTTTTGAACTTAAGTGCGTGCTACACAGTTTTTACGCAGAAAAATGTGCGTACACACAGCTAGTGAATGAGACTCAGTGTGCGATAATGTGTCGGTCTGGGAGGAAACAGCATGTACTGATTAGGTCCCCAATAACACATCATTTTCCTCATGATCAGCATTGTGCAAAACCACAGTTGTAGTCAGCAAATGGAGAAAGAGACAAACAGACTAGAGTCAGACTATGCCCTGTATCACCTCGTATCGAGTTCACGACCGTCTCTGGTTGATTCATCTACCTGTAAAACACAACCTTCAGAGAAGTGCAAAACCGGCAGATGCTGCTTTTCCTTCAATTCACACCTGTTCGCGCCATGTGTTGAGTGATTTGCCACCGGGAAGCCGCCAGAAAGCTCATTAAATGAGATGGTTTGGAGGTGTACACGCTCTTGCGCTTAGATTTATGGAGACCTGCGATTTGAGGAGCGCTGAGGTAGCCATATGCTGAGACACTGATACTCCCATATGTTGAAATGTCATTAAAACTACATCCCTGCCAATTATACAACATTTCCCCGCTCCATCCGGCTGATACGAATTATGACCCACGCCAGCGCAGGTGAGACTATAACATCCATAAATGTGGCACTCGTGCTTAGAGCCGTATTGAAAATGATTGTTCTCGCCATGACCGCATCGCCCTGTGCATTGGACGCAACCAGACCCAAGCGGGCCATTATTGCTGTGGGTCATGGCTGGGACCATAAATTGGTTACTTAGACCTCTGGACTAGAGAGGTGTATGTGATCCTGTAACACTGGGCACTGCTAGGTGCTAATCTTCAGGGGATAATAGCAGCCTGTGAGTTGGTGTCTGGCCTTAAGTGTGAAGTCTTGCAGTCAAACTCTCATTACAAGTGTTGAGGCTTTTGTTAGTCCTGTTTGTTGTACATGAGAGGTTGCTTGCTAATAACCAAGTGCACTCCAAATTAGCAAGCAGACCAGCCTGATCAATTTTCATTCAACTCAAATTAGTCATTTCAACTTAATTGTTTATTTGTGTAGGAAATCAAAAGCGCTTGGCTCCGACAAGCTGGCGGTGACGCAAAGAGCTCAATTACCTGGAGAAATAAATGAATGTTATTAGATAACATTACATTATGATTGTGTTAGATTGATTCTTCAGCTGACTGCTTCCTAAATTGCTCTGTTGGGTAAATTGAATATTGAATGGTCAGATCTTTGTTTCTTTTCCCAGAAATGTATTTTGTTCGTACTTACGCAACATTTATTTTGATATTAGCAGTGAGTGATGTGGCATTTATGAGGGAAGCTAAAACAGACGTTGATTGATGCGGCCGAAAGGTTTTTGTTTACGTGTTCAGAGCCCTCGAGTTGAGCCAAATTTCAAAAACTTTTTGAGATGCCTCAGACGTGTTTTCGAACTTGTATCGCTTTGAATTTTTTTCCACAAAGCATTTTGCTGAGCGGATACAGTGTGTGTGGAGCGTGTGGCTGTGAAACGTGTGTGTGCAGGTTTGGCCCTCTGCACAGCTGCTCTTTCAAGCTCTGTTGCTGTAAGGCTCCTCTCGAGCGCCGTCATTAAGACCAATCCTGTGACAGTAAAGGAGACCCTTTCTCTGACCCTACCCTCTCATTAATGTATGTGTGTGAGTGTGTGAGCACACAGGTCGGTAGGATGATCTATTTTCTAGTGCAAGGACCACCTCAAAATGTTCTATCATGCAGAGTATATTGGTTATTGAACTATATTAGAGTATTTACTTATAAATAAATGTAGTTATTTAAAATGGTGAATTGAGTTTTATTATTCCCTATTTATCAACCATAACGTTCTCAACTTCTTGTATCATCCAGAATTATAACATTGTGCATACCTGTTAGATATACTTTAAAAGGATAGTTCGCCCAAAAATGAGAATTCTGTTAATTACTCACCCTCATGTCGTTCCAAACCCGTAAGACCTTTGTTCATCTTCAGAACACAAATTAAGATACTTTTGATGAAATCCAAGAGCTTTTTGACCCTGCATATACAGCAACCCAACTACCACATTCAAATGGGACAGGGAAGAAAAGAGATTGTTGGATAAAGTTGTTATTTTTGTTTGCTTTGCACACAACAAGGATTCTCGTAGCTTCATAACATTACAGTTGAACCACTGATGTCACATGGACATTTTAATGTCACTGCGCTGTAAAAAACAAAAAAAAAACACAATTTGTTGACTCAACTTAAAATTATTTGTTACTTTGCTGCCTTAAAATTTTAAGGTCAGTCAACTCAATGAGTTTAACTTGAAATGTTAAGTAATAAGTGATATTTGAGTTGACTAAACAAAAAAATGTGTTTGTTAAACATGTTACCCAGCTGCCTTAAAATTTTAAGTTGAATCAACTCAAATATCTAAGTTGTCATTTCGTACAACTTAACATTTTCAAGTTGACTGAACTTTTTTTAATTGACTGAACTTAAAATGTTAAGTTAAAAACTTTTGTAGAATTATAGTTCTGAACTGCTCAGACTTAGTGTCCTCCCTCATCATAGATTTTGGAAAAGTGTTCCCAGATCCCCAAATCCCAGTCGATAGCCCTGCACTTACTTTAGTGAGTTATTGTTAATAATTCTGTGTTATTAACTCTGGTGATATGTGTTTGTATCCCAGGAGAACTTGTGGCTGGACAGTGTATCTCTGCTTATCAAAGATTCGTTTGAAGGGGAGATGCTGATGATTGACAACCTCTCTGGCTCCGTCTTCCATCATTACTCCTCCCCACCCGTCTGCAAGGACTGCAGGACTCATCCGCAAGAGGTACACTGGAGCTGCGTCAGTGTTTGCAAATGCACTCTTGAGTTTAACAACTCTAACCTTAAAAACTATCCTACATCCAAATCTCCACAATTGAATAGAGGATGCCTTTAAACAATTAGTTCACTTCAAGAATAAAAAAAAATTCTGATCATTTACTCATCCGCACGTCATCCAAAATGTTCAGAAATTAAGATTTTTGAGGAAAACATTCCAGGATTTTTCTCCATATAGTGCACTTCAGTGGGGATCAACACGTTGAAGATCCAAATTGCAGTTTCAGTGCAGCTTCAATGGGCTCTACACGATCCCAGCCGAGGAATAAGGGTCTTATCTAGCGAAACGATCAGTAATTTCCTAAAAAGAATTAAAATTTATATACGTTTTACAACAAATGTTCATCATACACTAGCTCAAATTCATGCATTTGGAAACGTCACACATGATGTAGAAGGAAGTACCAACCCAGGGTTTACAAAGCAAACATGCAAAGAAAGTTAAATGCCCTTTACAAAAAAGGTAAAATGATGTCGGACAATTTTAAAGTTGGAGGAGAAAACGAGATTTGAACTGGAGTACACAGACAAAGAACTAATCGTGTGTGACCTTTCCAGTGTGTTTATGTAAAGCGTGCATCGCAGAGTTAGTGCAAGATGAGTACAAAAAGTATGTAAATTTTAATTTTTTGTAGAAAATGGCTGATTGTTTTGCTAGATAAGACCCTTAGACCCTCAGCTGAGATCATGTAGAACCCTTTGAAGCTGCATTGAAACTGCAATTTGGACTTTCAACCCATTGATGCCCATTCAAGTCCACTTTATGGAGAAAAATCCTGGAATGTTTTCCTCAAAAACCTTAATTTCTTTTCAGCTGCAGAAAGAAAGACATGATCATCTAGGATGACATGAGGGTGACTAAATTACGGATGGTTAGGTAGATAGATTATTGCTGAATTTTATGATTAAAATTTTTATTTTAAGTGTTTTGTGGTTGTTGTTTTTTACATTTGATAAATCAAAGTATCCTGAGAAAAACAAATCATAACTGAGCACCAAGTCAGTATATTAGACTGATTTATGAAGGATCTTGTGACTGAAGTAATGACTGCTGAAAACTCAGCTTTGATCACAAGAACAAATTACATTTTAACATATATTACAACAGAAAACTGTATTACTGTATTTACTGTATTTTTATAAAATAGACAGACAGACAGATAGATAGATAGATAGATAGATAGATAGATAGATAGATAGATAGATAGATAGATAGATACTACAGCACATCATTTAATGTACACACACAAAATCTCTCAATGCTTGTGTCCCATCAGAGTGACGGACAGGACAGGGGTAGTTCAGGAAAGAAGTAATTCAAGCTGTAACCTCCACACCTGTCATCTCGCCATTCTGCCAGGCTGCCAACAATGTCAGTCCATCAGTCTGTTTCCACTCCCCTGTCTCTGCTGTCCATACATCTCTGATTTGCAAGCTCTTCTCTCCCACTCATTCTGTTTGCCTCTAAACAGCTCTCTTCTTGAATTACCCAAATTTCTTCTTTGGAAAGTCATCATCATGTTGTCAGACATAAACCATGCTGTCCATAACAATTCAATGTGTCTTTTGACAGTTTTATCACACAAACTCACTTCAACGCTCTGCAAACTTCATAAAGCCGTCAGAGTGGCATATAGTAAAAGTCTGCAGAAATTCAAATGCTGGGGAAGGATTTTAATGCTTAAAAACCTTCTAAATTCTCACTGCTATAAATTCTTGCCCACAGCAGATCCACATGGCTGAACTGGAGCAGGCGTCTCTGAGGTCGGAGCAGCTCTCAGATAAGTCATCCTCACCAGCGCTGCCTGATGACCTCAGCCTCGATGAGCAGAGCGTGTACCAGATGGCTGCCAAAGAGGGCAAGGTGAACTTTCTCTCAGAAAAAAGATTTTGAATGCTTCGCCCTTACAATTATCTTGAAATGTTCAAGTCTATTCAAAAGCATGCACTGATCAGGATTCTTGCTAATGTCTGTATTTATTATTGATGATTATTGATAATTACTTTCATGCTGTGGCCAGTAACTAATAGCTAATATTAAAATGTTGTACTGTTTTGTCTTAAGTAGTGTCTTAAGTAAGTAAATTAGAAATAAACAACAACAGTCTTTTCGAGGTATACAGTATACACTACTATTTTATTATCTGGGTTCAGAAAGATTTTTTGTAATGTTTTTTAAAGAAGTCACTCACCAAAGCTACATTTATTTTATTCAAAACAGAATAATATTGTGAAATATTAATATTTAAAATAACTGTTTTCTATTTTATATATTTTAAAATGTCATTTATTACTGTGATGGCAGAGTTGAATTATTATCAGGGTTGAAAATACGGCAGCTTATTATTATTGTGGAAAAAAAATGTTTTTTGCTTTGATATATAGAACGTTCGAAAGAACGCAATTTATATGATTTTTGTCCAAGCTGATTGTCGAAGAGAAACGTGTGTATTTTCATGCCCTTAATAGTGGTTTATGCTCAGTAACAGATGAAAACTCTGCCCCCCTGGAAATGATTTACCTCTATCTGATATATAAACTGCTATAATCCCTTACATCCCAAACGATGATCCTTTAATTAAATATAATCAGTGGAAATGACCACAGACTCGCACTAATTAGACTGAAGAAATCAAATAACTATAAGCTGTTAGTCTAAATCCTGCAGTCTCATGGGCCGTGTAGCTCTGCTGCTCAGCCGATGTAATTCTTCAGCAGACTTTAAACATCTCTAGCTATTTGTTAGAGAAACACAATAAAGGACAATGTGTGAGGCAGATGGCTCAGATGATCCAGCGGAGCCTAATCGTTCATTAATCTCTTTTACGGTTATAGAGGGAAACCCTCAAGTCAGGGAACCTAAAAGTGTTTAGTTTACCATGAAAGTAAGATGTTAGCGTTTAAGAGACCTGAAAGTCTCCCCAGGATCTTGGAAGCTCATGCTAATGTTTCTTTTCAGGAAAGGGGCTGTGATGAGTACCTAAATACTGAAGATCCTGGAGGGAGAGGCCACAGCAGGTTACGGCGACCCTCTAGGGTTCACAGCTCTGGGGCAGAGGATGGGGCGGCAGTGAACGGAGCCGGTTCACATCACAACACACCTGCTCGGCACAGCATAGGTAATGCGGCAATTCTGCAGTACTGCAGGAATAATACTGGGAAGGAATGATACAAAGCAAGAAAAGATTAGGGGCTACCCTGTTGAAAAAAACAGCATATGCTGGTGGGGTAGGTTTTGATGCTGGGATGCTGGTTTTAGCTGGTCCTTAGCTGGTTTATGCTGGTCCTGGACTAGCACATAAGGACCAGCATAAACCAGCAAAGGACCAGCTAAGACCAGCATCCCAGCATCAAAACCTACCCAACCAGCATATGCTGGTTTTTTCAACAGGGTAGTTTTACTAAACAGGGCAAATTCCAAAACAGTGCCAATGGGAGGGGAAATTTCTGTGGGTGATTTACTAACTGCACAAATTAAAGAACACAGACGCAACATCTCATTTACATATCAACCAACGCAATATACCAATCTCAGCACAAATTAGCGTAGTCGCAAATAAAAAAAAAAAAAGAAGCCACAGTAAGTTGAAAAAGAACGCAAGCCAAAAAAATGAAGGTTTGCTAGAAGGTTTCATAGACCTGGTATTGCGTGACTTCTAGTTGAGGGTTCCAAGAAGCAAATTAAAAATAATAACATGGCTTGGCAAACGATATGTTCAGATAATGTGTTCTTCTGGCATTCCAAATAAATTAATACATGTGGAAAAAATCCTCCCCCTTCTACCACACGCTCTCTGTTCTCTGTGGTGCCTCCTCCTTGCAACACTAATTGCAGCCATTTCATATGTAAAATAGTTTAAGACATGCTTTTTTGGGTGTTAAATAATGCTGCTAATGGCAGTGATTTGATGAGCGTGAACGTTAGCAAATCGTGTTACGTGATTCATTTTAATACTGTCCTCCCATAAATTTTGCGTCGGAAAGGGAAACTGGCCCGGGCCATGGATTTACAGTAGAAAAAGAAACTAAAGAGAACAGCAACAAAATAGCAGCGACTGCAACAATAACAGATGCCCAGATCGACAAGCACTTTTGTAAGGTGGTTATAAGAGAGCCTCAACTTTAAAGACATTTTATCGGTCATAACTTCTAGAGAAAAATAGAGCACACACTGGACAAAGATGAAGCTTTCCGGAGTGTTTCTGCCTGCGTTCGCGCACACTGTTAAATGGACTGTATCTTAAAAGGCTATGCGTTCAACTGTTCGCTTACACTAGCGTGTGTTAGCAACATGTTTGAGTGTTATTTTTCTCAACTCAAATCTGCATCCTGTTTCCTACCGCCATTTAAATTCAATTCAAATTCAGTAACTGAATTTATGTGCAGGTGGAGTTCCCTGTAGCAGCGGCAATCAGGAGTACCCAGGGGTTTCTGGAGCTTCGAGCCGCTCTACCACTCCCATCCGTCTCCCTGCTGAATTCTTCCACCCAGCTGCCGCGGCCCTCCCCGCACCCCCGAGAGGCCGACCGGGACACAAACCAAGAGGGCTCCGTCTAACTTCCCCAGCCTCTTGGGCATCTCTACGCTCTCCTGGAGCAAACACCAGGCTGCTCACCACACAGGTTTGATCTTACACACGTTATGCATACAACTTATGCATTGCATGTCTTTATCAGTTCATTCCTAAAACCTCGACCTTTCTGTCCTCAGTATCCATCTCACAGTGACTCCTCCCTGGCTACGGGCAGCTCAGAGAGCAGCCTACCAGCCACCATGGAAGAAGGGCTCAGTTTCATCGTATCCACCACCCAGCCACTGCTGGACACGCTCCTCGACGATCGCGCCAGCCTCTCCACGGAAACCCTGAGACCCAGCCCTCCGGCCGGCCAGAGCCTCCAAACTACGAGGGGGCACCAGCGCAGCAAGAGCAGTTGTGAAAGGGACATCAATGCAGGAAGAACTCGGCAAGGCTCCCACGAGGATGTAGGGATGGTACGTTGCGGTTCTAACCAGACGTGCGACAGCCAGCAGCTCTCAGAGACGCCGAGCAGCCTGTCGCTCACGTCGCTGCTTCTGCCGAGCTCTCTAGCGCCCCCGTCTGTGAAAAAGTGCAACAGCACGGGCAGCTTAGACCAGGGGACTCTCACAACCCTCACAAAAGAGCCACAGGGTAAAATCACCAGCCCCTGGAAAGAAGGAAGAAGAGAGAGTCAGTCGGAGGCAGCACAAGGAAAAGACGAGGAAAGTACAAGCCAAATAACAATTGTAGGCTCCAGGAGAAATAGATGAAACTTTACCTAGTGTTAGTTATTTCTAAGGCCCACTACTCGATCTCTGTTTTTTTCAGGGAGCAGTTTGACATGTGGCATTCCATCTCAAAGTCTTTCTCTCTCTATCCCCCTGTTTTCATTTGTGACCTGTTACCATTTTGTATTGCTTGTGGTAAACGTCCAACAGGACCGTAGAGAAACTGGACGGAGAGACTTGAGAGCAGTTTGGCCCCTTAGAGCATGACTAGTCAGAGGGGGACTTCAAACAGCTGCCTGAACAATCAGTTCAGGGGACGACAGGCACAGCTTTCCATATGCTGGAATGCTGGGAGTTTTTTTAAAAGTTAGTTAAAAAGAAAAAAAAAAAAAAAAACCCAAAAGTATATATAAAGGAACTGAAAAGATAAAGAGATACAGTAGAAAAAAAAAACAGTAAAAGAGATTTCGTCTCAAAAGAGGGCATGTTGTGTTTTAATGCAGATACATTACAAGGAAGATTTTAGGATTTAACATACTTTTTTCAGGTTTTTCGTTCGTTTGTCATTTTGTTTGTTTGTTTCTGTGTGTTGAGGAGAGAGAACAATGTTCCTCGTTCAACCTGAAGCAAAGCATTCGTTTTAGAGAGTGAACAAACTTAATGCGAGGTAGTCAGACATCTGTCTATCTACCGATCTATCAGTTTCTTTAATTTTTTATTTATTCAGATTTATTTATATATTTATTTATTCACATTTATTTAAAGGGCAAATGTGGAAATATGTCATCTCCTACCTTTTGCATTGGGAGATGAAGAAAATACGGACACAAGGACAAAGAACAGTCCTCTGCATGATGGAGTCTCTTTACAAAGAAGTTCAATGTAACAACTACTGAAGATGTCAATGCTGGAAGAAAGCAGTGAGGTTTTTACTCAGATATTTTTTTATTGATATGCTCTGGATTAAGGAATCGGTGACGCACATTGTTGTGGTCACTTTTCTCCTCCCCACAACCCAAAAACGTTTCTCTATGTGACTCTATTCCCTGCAAGTGGCTTCCATTTTTATAATTTTGGTTAGGTGGAGGGGACTTTTTGTATGCTCGGGTAAAAAGGTAAAAACAAAACAAAAAAAAGGAAGAAAAATGGAAAGAAAAAAAAATTCCTACGGATTTTAGACTGTGGATTACATGAACTCTTGGATGATGAATACAGCCGGACACAAAGGATGATGAACAGGCCATGGGATTTAAACGCTTCTTCAAGAACCCTGGAGCCTCTGCTTTATTTTGGTCCTCGGATGGCATGTCAGATGAGGAAAACACAAGACGGTGATATTTAGCTTTCATTTTGACAAAACTAGGTTGATTGGATTTGCAACTGAATCAATTATTTACACATGAATTTTCTTTAGCATGATTACTGGACTGCAGTAGGACACCTCTGATTTATTATTCCTCCTCTTTGAAAAAAGAAATGCACTCGTTTGCTCTTTATTTGATTTAGCTTAGACTTGATCACTGTATTCATGTGCAAATGGAGCAACTTTAGGTATTACTCTCCAAATATCTCCAGATATCTTAGTTTAGCCTGCCGTAGTGTTTAGCACCCCTAATGTTTTTTTTTGTTTGTTTGTTTTTCATTTTGACTATTCAGGTGAAAATCACATGTAGACCTGTTGATGATCTTCATTGTCATTTGATTGGTAGTGACTGTCCATCCATAGCGTCGGGGTCTCTGTGCATTACGTCAGTTGTGTTGTGCTTTAGTCAGGACCCGAGTGCGGGATTGTCATTTTATTCTTGCCTATTCCACCGTTTGGAAATGAGGAACACTGAAGTATTAAAGTTTAATCAGCAAAACACAATAACAAAGGGCTTACTTGGTTTCCAAGGTGTTCTTGGATCTCACAAGACAATTTTTGCTAATAGTGCGCAAGACTTCAAAGGTTAGTCTGACACTACAGCAATAAAGAGTAGCTTTGTGTGCCCCAAATATACATAATGATGTCAACGTCTTTTTTATTTATTTTATTTACCCTTGTTTACGAAGTACTTGCACGACGTGAGGGCTGATCACATTACGTAACCATTCGAGCGTTGCGAATAGATGGGCTACCAGTGGTTCAGATGAACAAATGAAGTCATTTCGAACTCAGGGCCTTGGAAAAAACCACTACTGAACGCTCTGTTTCCTCAGGGAGACAGATGGTTGGAAAAAGAAGGACTGTATGTTAAATGTTAATGTTCATTTGATTTGACTTTGCATTTAATGCTCTAATAAGCTTGCGTCAGTGCATTGCCATTACAGCAGAACATGAATAGAGGCCAGTTTTATTAAAGCAACAGGTAAGCTCATTCATTGCCATCACTGCATATTTTGAAAGTGTATGTAGCTTAAAGAAGAAATCTGACCATGCATTTAAGGATGGATGCATATATTGCATTTATGAAATGTGTATGCGAGTGTGATGTTAAATGGTCTAGAGCAGGGGTGGCGAACGTCGGTCCTAAAGAGCCGCAGCCCTGCTTAAAGTTTAGCTTTAACCCTAATCAAACACACCTGAACAAGCTAATCAAGGTTTGAAGGGTTGCTAGGAAGCTACAGGCAGGTGAGATTTCGCCACCCCTGGTCTAGAGTGATAGGCGAGATTTTATACAAAGCTTGATGTGTCTTGTCACTGGGTTGAACATATGTACATATCCTTTTATATATCAAATTGCATGTGTGCTATGACCAATGACAATGATACATGCATTTTAGAGTGGTTGAGGATTAGGTTTTAGTATTCCACCCCCCACCCCACCCCACCCTGAGGTCTTCCTGAAATGTACAATTAATGTCAACTTATTTTCTTTTTGGTTTTTGATGAGACTACATTTCCCATGAGACAGCTGTGGTCACATACAATTTGGGTTTGAACTGTTGTCTATGCTAGCTTAGATCCCTTATTGGACAGCTCTGGCCCTCAGATCTGATTGGCTGTGTAGCGTTCAACAAGTGCTGTTGCCTTTAGGCCTACATTTTCACTGTTGGAATGTGTCAGATTGGCTGTGGAAGTGAGATTGTTTTGTGTGAGCAAGAAAAAAAACACTGGAGTGGAGCTGAAAAATCTGGCGTGATCACTCCATTCTGCTTACATCCTCTCTTCTGTTGTATGTGTCTTGACTGGCAACGCACACCGCTTGATGACTGGGCATTTTTGGAAGTGTGTTGTAAAAAAAATAATTTTGAAAACCAAACCCTTGATTTTAAAAGGATAGTTAACCCAAAATGAAAATTCTGTTGTCAGTTACTTCTCATTTTAAATCTGTATGACTTGCTTTGTTCTGCAACGGATATTTTGAAAAGTATCTCTTTCGTTGTCCATACAGTGAAAGTCGATGAGGTTTCATGTTTGTTTTCTATGGAGTTCAACAGTCTAATGCCAGAAATGAAAATCCCATTCATTATCTCCATAGAAATTATAAACCTTTAAAATAGACAGGCCTACTGTGAACTTGAGTTTAATTGATGGTATATGCTTTTGTTGAAGCCGTAAATTAGTGTTAGTTGAACATATTTGTTTATTAATCATGTCTAACAGCAGAATTTGTGATGAAAATGACCCTGGACCACAAAACCAGTCGTAAGGGTCAATTTTTTCGAAATTGAATTGAGATTGAATAAATACAGATACAACCCCACACACTGTTTTTTTTTTTCTTATGACGTCTAAGTTACTTCTTTTCTAAAACTATTACTTTAGCAAAGTTTGTACTATTTAGAGCTTATTTTGATAAATAATTCATTTTTGTTCAGTAAATGTACTGTCATTAAATATATTAATATAAAAAATAAGAAACAAAATCATTTTAAAAAGTAAAGATCCTGAAAGTATTGAATTATTGAAATACCATACTTTTACATATTCTTTCGTTATTTA
>JAHKKF010534517.1:0-10249 GCA_019740295.1 Labeo calbasu
TCTATCTGTCATTCCATTGTTTAAATATTTAACTCTTTGAACAGTTTAACATTCTCTCTGTTCATAATCCTTAACCTTCAAATTGCAACACTTTTGAAATTCTTACATTTAAATTTGAATTGCAATTTTGCAGCCTGTTTACTTTAAAATAAACACTATTCTCAGTTCAAATATGAATGATGCACAATACTGAAAGAAACAATATTGCAGTGCAACTGTTAGCCTTGAAGTTGCTTATTGCCAAAAAAAAAAAAAATGTCTGTAAGCAACTTTAGGTTTTAATATACTGCTACACAATTGCCATCATATGCCAGCAATTTGCATTATTGGTGTTAGGTTTGTACAGTGATGTTTTGGAGTTTATATTGTAGGTTTAATACTTACGGCAAATTCTCCAGTTCTGATTTGGGGGGTATGATGCAAGTTTTTGCGAGAGAACAGACCCTGAGCTCACAGAGGTAATGTTTTTAATATAATATTGATTCTATTTAGGTAATTACCATTCACCAATCTTTTATGCTTTTATTTGCAGTGTGGAAATCCAGTGGTGCTTTTATCTGGAAATCAGGGAAGAACTGTGCAGGTGAAGCAAAACATTTACCCAACATGTATTTTATACAGATTCATTATCATAAATATTTATTACCATGCATATTAACCATTCTGATTACCAAAGTTTTTTTCCCTTCATTTTTACACAGGTAAGGTACTCAGGTTGACTATAACCTCACATCTACAGTATTTGACATGTACATTCCTCGTGATGTAAAACCTGCAACAATAAATCAAGATCTTAATGTACCAAAACACTCAGCTTTGGATGAGGAAATGTTGGAACAAAATTAACATTCATGGCTACAAAGTCAGTCAGCTTTTTCTATAAGCTTCTCCCACCAGGATCAAATAATTTAATTTATAATGAATACAATTCAAATCTAAAGCAACTCTTTAAAGGAAATGATGCAAAAAAGAGAGTTTGTTGACTGAATCAGTCATGAAAAATAGAATCCTATAAATAAATGCATCGATAAATCTTAAAAAAAAAATAAAAAATAAATAAATACTACAAGTAACACTAACATTCAATGGTATCTTTTTCCAGCAGTCTCAGATTTGTCATGAATTGTGGTTTCCAGACTTTGACATGGTCTTTAACAACATGGTTACATTTTATGTTGTGTCTCTGTGGCTTAAGTTGATACTGTATTTGTCTTTTATTTAATTTTAGAATTCAGTTATACGGAGGACCTATATCCAGCCTGTCTTTTCCACGCTCAAAGCTTGTCAGCGTCGACTGGATAAAATTTTTTCAAATGCTTCCACAATGTGACAAAGATATACCACTGCATCTTCCACATTCTTTGTTTGCACAGAATTTATTCCTAAATGTAAGAATTCTGACAAAGGCCTGGGCTAATTCAGTCCTTTCATTGACCTGGGACTGTCCCAGTCTGAAAGAAATCAGGTAAGAGTAAGACCATGGCAGGTGTTATTCTGTGTTTTTAGGACTTTAGAGACTAGCTTAGGCTTACTTTCAGCTGTACATTTGCCCTCATTTACAACATTGTAGTGAGAGAGGTGTTTAGATAAGCTGAAACCATAAGCAAAGTATACCAGACCAAATACACAGTGCAAAATGTTGTATGTTGTAGCTTAAATGCTGACTGGTTACTGGAGGAAGCAGAAAGTGTCTTGAAGAAGTCACACCCAAGGCCTGACTGCACACTGAGTTTTCAAGGGTTTGTACTTGTTAATCATCACATATTTCTCATTTCAAATCTCTGATCCTAATTAAGTGGGACAAAAATGACTGAACTTGTAACTTGTTTTGAAGAAATCGCTAGTTACTTTGTGTTTGCATGGTTTGTTATAAAGGTTCAGATGCAATAAATCATCAAAAAAGTGCAGTGACCTTGCGAGGTATAACCCAGAACGTTATAGCTGCAACCAGAAGGTGAAGATTCATCTGAACAAACAGGGATTTTCTGCAGAGCCTTTGCGAAAGTAAGATTTACACATTTAGGTCATTTGACTTGATTTTTAGCTAATAGGTCATTTTAGTAATATATTGAAACATTTTGTCACTTTAAATGTACAGTTTTCTATATGTGCATGTATTTGGTCATATTATATCCTGTCTGTGTTTGAATTATAAACATAATCTGCTGTTTAAATCACAAGACAAAGAGAAGATCTTTCTCTGATGACAATGTTTTCTTCACTCTCTTTCTTTTTAAGGTCTTTGTTTCCGGACTGATGTACAGACTAATAACTAGAAGTGCGCTGGAGGGAGACAGCTGGATGAGGATTCATCAAAGTCTCTCATAAATTTATTTTATTGTTCTTTGGATGACATGTATTTTCCAGAGAAAATGGGTGAAGGGGAGGATTTTAATGAATGTATTGCTCTTAATCATTTTTAATTACTATGATTTCATACACAGAGAATGCTTTTATATTTAATTTCATTTGTTGATCAATGTATAAAGCTTAAACAATATTTCCAAACAGAGAGAGATTGTATTTATTGTTTTTGTTGTGTATTGACAGCTTTAGAAAATATGATTGCAGTGTGTTATACTTTAAGTAGAATTGTTTTTGCTCCATTTAGCCTTGCAACTCTTTTTTTTTTTTTTTTTTTCCCTGATTTTTAGCATAAAATGTTTTGTTTAATGCATGTATTTTTTTCTGCAGTGGTTCAGATTTGTACAGCTCATTCATTTTATCTAACTCAGTCAATTTCTATAGATCTGTATGTGTCTGAAAAATATTTTATTTTTTTTGAGTCCTAAACGTTTTCTTAAAGAAAAAAAAAACAAAAAAAAAAACAACTGTTTTTATTTACTTTTGAATGGTAGCTTGAAAATGCAGATAGATAAATAGATAGATAGATCCACTATCCACTGTAATTACCACAGTGAGTTCCACTCATTTAACTATAAATTGTACAAGCCAACACAACTGAGAGGTTGTAAATATGTGAGTTGTAATGTTTCAAGTTCATTTGTGCAATAGAAAATATTCATTAGAAGGGCACAAAAATGTGCAATGCATTCAGCACTTAATGTATTTTAGTAGACACTTGATAAGGCAATAATGCAAAATTACATTTAGCTGCATAAATGAATAAAAAAATTGTTAAATCTGCAAGAACAGTGGCTTCAAAACATAAGGACAGGCTAAAACAAAAAGAACAAAATTACTGAAGACCAAAATACAAAACAATGCGAGAAACAGTACAACATAAATAAAGGGGTCATAACGTTAAAAGAAAAAATCACTTTTTTCACATTCTTTTACACATATAAAGAGATTATTGTGCTGTTAAAACATCTTAGAAATTTCATGGCTTCCTCTTCCAAAAGTCCTCCACATTAATTAAAAAAAGCATTTATTTAACCACGTTCCAAAAAGGCTTGTTTGGATATTGTGGCATCTGTGATGTCACATGGGTAAATAAATTAGTCTATGACAGAGCAAGATATCAAAGAGTAGGTATAAATCGTTGCACCATAGGCCCCGCCCTCTTAAATCTGTGGTCATACTAGAGTAGACTTTCCACCTAGACACTGCAATGGCTGCAATATGATATCACAGTCTCCGTTGTCTTTTTTAAAAAGATACTTAGATATACTGTATAATACATCCAAAATATAAAAATATGTAACTTCACTTTCCTTTAAAGGGACTTGGCTTTAATGGATGACATCTGCTCACAGCAGACGCAAGCATCACATAAAAAGCCAACAGAACCCATTATAATCACTTAAGCTGTCTACACTGGATACAGTACACAGATCCTTGTTCAGTTACAGACATAATGCACTTGAGTCCAATAATCCAAAAATCAAAGTGCCTTTGTACAATGTTTTTGATTATATTCTCATTACTTTTTGTAAACTGAACTCTGTGTTTTCCAGAAGGATGGGGGCGAATGGGCAAATGAATGCCCGCTGCGACCCTTCAAAATAACATAAAGACTGACAAATACTTACCAGGAAGTGGTTTTCAGGTGATGCTTGCAAACGTAGAGAAGAATCTACAAAAACCAAGTGAGATTTTGCATTCCATCCTCAGCCACATGTACAGCAATTTAACAATAAAAATCATTCAGTGCTGTTTAAAAAAGCCAAAAACAAACAAAACAAAACAAAAACAAAATACATATACAAAAAACATATACAAAAAACATATACACATCCTTAACATACACTAAATCATCTACACTGAGAATAACACTGCCTTCCTAAACACATGAAATTCTTTTTCACTGTAAGGGTTTAGTTTTATTAAAAGTTCACTTTTATTCTAATTGTGAATGTGCAGATTCATATCCGGCTGATTGTTTATTGACCGCAGCATAAATGGTGTGATCAGTTTCAGATTTGGGGGGTTTTGGTTGCTGCTGAATGGCACAGTAGATGGTGACTGGTGCATCGGACTTGCTCTTCTCTGTGAGTGATGAACTCTGAAATAAAGAACAACAAAATCAGCTTAAGATCATTTAAAACCAGTGTTGGGAAAGTTACTTTGGAAATGTAATAGGTTACAGATTACAAGTTACTTGATTTAAAATGTAATAAGTAGTGTAACTTTTTAATTACTTTATTAAAGTAATGTAACTTATTACTTTTAATTACTTTTTGATTACTTTTCTAAATTTCTGATATTTTCAACTGTTAATCATTTTGAAACATTTAAACCAGGCAGAGTTAACCTTACAGTAGCACTCAACACTGATTACTGTCAGACTTTCAAAATCCTTTATCACTTAAATTAAGATTTTAATAAGTAAGGGAAAACATACATCTTTATTTTGCAATAACAACTAGCTGGATGTACATTATCCCACTTATTACACAACTGCTTGATAGATTATTTAGATGTTTTGTGGCAAAATTATTAAGCACAAAACATTGATCTGAGTTGTAATATTTGAATGCAAAGCTTCCACGAAGAATTCAGCTGCTAGCAAACGGCAAGTTCAGACTAGACATTTTAGGGATACAGTGCAGTCATACCAGTTTTCTTACACAACATTTCACCACATAAATAATTAAGTAGTAGTACTAGTTTGTTAGTTCTTATAATCCATTAAGGTGTACAAAAAAAAAAAAAAAAAAAAAATGGCAGCAGCTGCGTTTGTATGAAACAATAGACCAAGTCCACAATACCAGGATGACAGGATTAAGAAATTTTCCACATAATACTGAATTAAGCTTTAAAATTTTATTAGCTAACCAAACTCAAAGCTTCCGCCAAGAAAAATGATCAAGCATATAGCACTGACTTAAGTTGCCCCGAATGAGCTGTGTAATAATTTCATTTAAAGCACAGCCACCATAAATTCAGACTTTTTTTTTTTTTTTTTTTTACTTATTTTTTGGGGCTTTTTATGCCTTTTATTGTGATGGGACAGTAAAGAGATGACAGTAAAGAGCTGAGAGGAGAGAAGGGAGCGGGATCGGCAAAGGACCTCGAGACAGGAATTGAACTCGGGTCTATGCTCTATGTGTCAAAACAAGATCATAACATAAATAACATCATAACAAGAAATAGTTTAATAGCTATGATACTGGGTTTGAAATCAAATGTTTGCATAATTATGACAGAAAACACAAGCATCTAACAATGTCTTGGAAAAAACAATCTTAAAAAATAAAGTTTATGCATAAACCCAAATAGGAAATAAAACACTTATCGAATAAGCATGTGTCCTATTCTGTGTCCTAAACTCCTGAAACATTGGTGTCTCATTTTAAAGCAGTCAATGCAATTTATGAAAGAAGTCAATTAAATCTGTAAGTGAGGGTGGGTATGTGAAAAAATTCAGATGTAACCCCCTTTGTAATCACTGGCATTTTTCAAAAGTAACTGTAATTTAATTACACATTTTTTCTCAGTAACTGTAACTAATTACAGTTACATTTATTTTGTAATTAAATTACGTAATTCCGTTACATGTAATTAGTTACTCCCCAACACTGTTTAAAACATATTCCCAACAAAAAACAACAACAGGCTGCAAACTGGCAGGTTGTTTCCCAAACAATAAGCCATAGATAACTTCATTTTAATGCCATGTACTTGTCTTTACCTTTACTCCAAATTAAGACATTTAATCCAAATTAACCATTATTTAATTTAAATTAAATTGTAAATGAGTGAGATTAGAGTCATTGTTTAATCTTTACCTGATTTACAGGTTCGTCGTAGGGTGTGGTGTGGATGGTAACATCAGTTTGTCCTGGATCTCTTGCAGTATCATACACTGTCTGAGGATTCTCTGATTTTTTCAACGTCTCCAGCGACTTTTGTGTCTTGATGTTGTCCTGCGGACACAATCCAATCAAAATGTCAGACTGCTGCTTTGGCTGAGTGAGTGCTCATATACAGTACTATTAGCGGCATCCAACAGCCACATAGAGGCTTAAGTATAGCGATTAGTCTTCATTTAGCGATTAGTTTTCAGGCAAGTTTTTGCTTGCTTTCGATTTACTTGATAACACATATGAGGCATGTAGTACAGACACTAAGAGGGATCATCTACCTTATTTACCCCTAAAAGGCGCTTATAAGTACCATTAAGCTACATATATTAGTATATTTTGAAAAGATATACTGGCCTGGAGACAGAGTGTACTTTTTTTTTTTTTTCTGAGAGTGTAGGATTTTATTACCAAACACTATACCTATTGTATATCTAGAGAAACAAGACATGTTGGATACTTGTTTCAGAAGAGAACAGATCAAGTGATACCATTTAATTAGGGTCTGTGCTTAATGAAGAATAGTAGTATAAAACTTACGTCGACTTCTGCATAGACTGTTTGTTCATTCTTCAGCGCACCTATGATGTTTAAAACAGAACATTAATTTTCAAGTCAACAATTTTCAATGACAAAAATCATTTACAAGATATAGCTATTTTTTATATGCCGATATTCTCATCTGGAACATTCTAAAAGGAATATTCAGTGTTATGTTCGACCTTGCTGTTTGTCTATAATCATCACATGTGGCAATACTGAGAAATAAACTGGAAGTATAATTATGGTAAATTAATTGCTAGCGAGTGACTCAGAGGGTTTAATTAGAAATGTTAAATTTGTGGGTAGGTAACATGAAATTAGAAGATGACAAACCATGTGGTTTGACATGTAAAACTCTGTAACAAGCTATTGTGACCAGCAATTTTCTGTTTCTTCTACATTTATTATGCATAGTTTTTATGACCTTAAAAATTCATTTTCCACGCTGCAAAAGACTCATGTTGAACTACTTTCATGTGCCATGAATTCAGGATCTGAATTCAGGATCTGAATCCAGTTTATGTGTTCAAGCCTCTGGTCTAATTAGAAAAATGTCACATTAGAGCTAGAAATAACAGCTTGGTCTTTTGCTTCCAAGTCAGAATAGCTGCAAAGTCGATATAGACCTCCGCGTGCTGTTTCTAGAGATAGATCAACTTAAGTTTCAAAATGTTTAAAATGCAAGAACTTGGCATACAGACAATTCAGGGCTACCTTAGTTTTTAGAGTCCATTTGCAGATTTAACCATTTGTGACCCTGGACCACAAAACCAGTCTTAAGTAGCGCGGGTATATTTGTAGCAATAGCCAAAAATACATTGTATGGGTCAAAATTATCGATTTTTCTTTTATGCCAAAAATCATTAGGATATTATGTAAAGATCATGTTCCATTAAGGTAAACTTCCTACCATAAATATATCAAAACTTAATTTTTGATTAGTATAATATGCATTGCTAAGAACTTCATTTGGGCAACTTTAAAGACATTTTTCTAAGTATTTTGATTTTTTTAGAACAATTTTTAGATTCTTTAGATTTTTAGTTGTATTTCGGCCAAATATTGTCCTATTCTAACAAACCATACATCAATGGACAGCTTATCTATTCAGCTTTCAGATGATGCATTAATCATCCGTTAATAAATTCCATTTAAAATCTTGTTTTCTCAAATGTGAGTTTTTGTTGTCTGCAGACTGAATGAGTCAGTACGTCCGCTACTGGAGTTCTTCTACCCCATTTTGGAGTATGTACCTCCCTTTTAGAGATCTGCCAAGTTTTTATATTTAAATTATTTTAAAACTTGAGTTAATCAGTCTGTAAAAATAGCACATGGGAAGTGATGTTATTTAAACTGCAGCTCTTAACACTAATAAACTATTGTACTTTAGGTTCAGAACAAAATGAATGAAGTCGTATATTCTTTCAGAAATTGCTGTGGAAAAGGGTAGGGTTACATTAATATGTGATGGCAAACTTTGTAAAGACTATATGAGAGTCGTTGGATTTTTTTTCTTACTGCAGAAATGCTTTAAAGGGTGAGGCAAAAGTTCAGTTCATAATTGTAGAACAAATAGCCAAAATTATCTGACCACATTATAAAATTATTAAAACACATTGGACATACAAATGTAAAGTATTTTGTTTTCATATAGAGATACTCTTGATATGTTTACTAGTTGCAGTTAATATGAAATGTTAATAAAATTCTTTATGCTGATACCTTTTTTTTTCTTGCCGACCACCACCAACAAACCAGTTGCGAACAGGCAAGTGGGAATGAGCCAAAGGAGATGCAAAGATGTTTCTTTAGCTTGTTGTCTTTCTGGACCTGAAAGACGGACATCAGAAAATCATCAGTTTTTCCATACTGAAGTTTAAACCAACAGGCATTTCAGTTTAGTTTTTAGCTACATGTTTTCTGTTTCCCCCTTCTGAGGGGAGACACACCTTGATTAACAGTGCAGAGTTCATTAATCTTCTTTGTGTCAGACTTCCAGCTTACTGGGTTGCTGTAGTTACATATGATGGAGTCATCACTGCAGTTCAGTCTTAGAGTGTAGATATCAGATGGCGCCACTGCCTCTTGTGAACAGCTGCTACTGTTATAGATAGAGCTGATGATAATGTTATTTCCTTTACATGTAAAGCTGCAGGGGTCAGGACTGGACCAGCTTGAGTTTACAGCCAGGACAGGAGCTTCCACTGCATCTATAACACACACATATTAAAACATTTAAGGACACATTCACAGTTACAGACATACTAGAATTTGCCAGTTTAAAGCTTCAGTAAACCAGGACCAAACATAATTTATTCATACTGTTTGGTTTAGACATCTTGGAATGAACAAACATAATTTTGTTTTCACACCAAAATATGTGCAACAGGTTTTAAATCTTTATAAATATCATTATACAAAAAGTATGTAAAAAGTCTGAGGTGACAGCATTTTGTTATGCTTTACATATTTATATTGTTTTCAAATAAAAGTTTTCAGATAAAAGATATGGATTTCAAATATAAACTGAATATAATTAACATTATCTTATTTCAAGTTACAGTATATCATAGACTAAACATTACAGATAGCTCTCACCCATAACAGATACTCTGTATGCAGAAATAATGGTGTCTGATTTTCCACTTGCTATTGCTCTGTAGAGTCCACTGTCTGTCTTCTGCATGTTCTTCAGTGTTAGAGAAAATGTTTTATCATTGAAATTCGCTCTGTTTTTATAGACTTTTGCTTTTTTATATTCATTTGTATATTTAACTATATTCTCTGATTTATCATTTTTCCAGTATAAATCATCAAATTCTGGTAGTTCTTGTGTCTGTATAGCCAGTTGAACAGAAGCTGCTGTCTGCACAAACACAGAGATCTCAGCACTGAACCCTGAAGAGAGAGAAAATAAGTCTTTTATTAAAATATAAATAGTAGCTGTTTGCTTGCTTTTTTCATGGACAGCAGTCATACAGCTGACACAAGCTAAAGAATTTAGTTTAGTTTAGTTAATACTTCTTGTAGCATAAAAACAAGATTTTGTTATTGTCAAAATACTCATGAATCCAAGGCACTCAAGTAGTGTGAAAAGACAAAAAAAACGTTTATTCACATGGCTTTAAAATTTTGAAACAACACATTTGTGCACCGATGCTAATTTAAACAATCAGTTTTTATCACATAACGTGTCACCGAAACAGGTATCAAAGCAACAACAAGAGAATTACTTATCGTAAGTATAATTATACCCAATGAATTCAAAATCATTCAAAACGCTATAGTTATTATTATTTAAATTAACAAAGTAGAGAAAACAAACAAAAGAAAGAGAAAGAATATACAGGGGTTGGACAAAGAAACTGAAACACTGGCCAATATAGTGTTGGTGGCTTAATGGCTATATTTGCGCAGCCTGCTGGCCACATTTCACT